>SNQJ01S0024241.1:11310-39854 GCA_010110895.2 Picea sitchensis
TCATTGTAGATATTAGAGTCTAGATTATGTCCACTATATGTAGAAAAATTATAGATAAGGTGCATGAGAGAAATCATGTGTATTCCCATCTTAAAATATGGAAATTTTCCAAGTATCCCACTCCAACCCCATTTTCTCTTTTGAAAGGCCATCAACTACCTTGTTTGTGTCCCTGTACATATATGAGTCAAAGAAATGTATGAGAAGGATGACATTTGTTGTTGTATATCATCAAAAAATAGGTATAAAGTGAATTTTTTTATGGGATGTTTCCTTTCATAACCATTGAATAAAAAGAAGATAATCCCCAAAAATTTGTAACTGTGTAACACCATATTCTTGAGCCAAATTTAGTGTTAATTTTAGGGCCATCAACTCACATAAATTGTTAGTTTCCTACCCTATCCCAAATTTGAAGGTTACACTGTGATTTGAGGAGAGATACAATCCATTCCTCCCGAACCTCCTTTTGGGAGATTCTCTTGAGAAGCACCATCAAAGTATGCTCAAGGAATTTCCTTACTAATGACTTMTTCTTTTATACCATGTCTTTTTGGTTTTTCCTCAACCTGTGTATATGCATTTAGARTGTTTTGAGACTATATTGCACATTTGAGGGGAAGAGTATCCCGTCCTTCAAAWAGATTCTATTTTTTTGTGATCCATATTCCCCAAGCTGTATTGAGTGGTAGAGCTTTGATCTTGTTTGCATCCTTGTTTATATACAAAGTCTTGAAATCTTCTCTAGTATTTCCTCCTTCCCATGCAATCTTTAACCCTGTCATGTGAGCAAGTTATTTCCATACCTCTTTGGAGAACGAACAAGTTATAAGTAAGTGATCTACTATTTCCTTTACTTGTCATAGACTACACCAACCTGGGCTAATAAACATATTTTTGGTAGAACCTCCAAAGTAGGTTCCTTATTATTTAATTCCAACCACATTTAAATTTTGTTTTTGGAGGGGAACTTTATCATCCATATGTTTTTCCACCACCAAGATGTTTGTTCCTCCAAGTATTCCTTAGCAAGGACTGTGTATCCTTGTTTTGGCACATCTTTCCTTGAAGGATTGAGACACTAGATTAACTAATCATATTATTCCAATATTTTGACTTTTATATATTTTAAGGCATCTTTGTATGAATTCAAAACTTCCACATGATATTATCCCAAACCTATCTCCTCTTAGTTGAGCCATGTTTGTTTCTAATTTGTAGACCTCTCCCAATTCACAATCTATATTAGAGAAAAAAATCATTTTCTTCGAAGATATTGTATGACCCAAGGGGATAATCTATAGATTCCTTTTCTACATATCTAAGGATTGACCCCAATATGGACTTTATCCTCTCTACCCACCTTCTAGATCATCCAATAACCAACCATTTGGAAAGCTAAGTTCAAAACTTTCTAAGTAATTGATGCATTATGTACCTATTTCACCATGTTCCTAACCTACTCCTTAATTGTGGTTGGGTATAAATACTTGGCTCTGATTACTTAGACCCATAGGCCTTTACCTTTTACCAACCTCCAAATATTTTTCGCAACTAGGGAATTGGAGAAGAAGAATAAGTTTTTTAGGCCCCATCCTCCATTTTCTTTTGGAAATGCCAATTTTTTCCACGATGACATCACATGACGTTTGTTTTTATTATCTCCTAACTAGATGAATTTATATAATGATTTCCTAATTTTTCTAATACACCTTCGAAACCTAGGCCAATGAAATCCAATATACTAGCATGCCTTCCAGTGATACTTTAACAAGTAGCAATATGGACCCTTTTGAGAACGACTAATTACACCAATAGTTTATCTTCTTTTGTACTTTTACAACTAACCATTTCTAGTCATCTTTTTTGTAAAAAAATGGTTTCAAGTGGAAACCTGAATACTTTAGTCCTCGATCCATATCGATCACTTGGTAAGGAAATAATTGGGAGAAATGTTCTTTCTCATGCTCTAGAGTGTCCCACATGGATAAAGTGGATTTGTTGAGATTTATTATCATACCAATAGATTTATAGAATAAGTCCATGATATTTTTAAAATTATAGAATAAGTCTAGGATATTTTTATCATATTTGTGAGAAGAATATTTCGTTGGATTTGTCTTGTGGTTGGTATCGAACAAAATATCATATGGTAGAGTGATTGGAGACATAACCTGTTATATAAGAAAGAACATTTCTCCTCACATTCAACTTCATAAGATCGATCATCTCAATCACATTTGGATAGAAATTTCACACATCAATGCTAAGTATCAATTTGTTATTTTGCACCTATTAATTCTACTTTTTATAAGAAGAGAAATCTAGATAGAAATTGTCTGTATAATACTTTAGAACATGATATTTATAGTTTGAGAAATGAAGGTAATATCATTTTTATAGGATACTTTAATGCTATAATTGAAATTAACCAAGCTGTTATTCTAAGCAATGATTCCAACAATAATATTTTATGACTAGATGAGAACCTTGTTTTAGCTAATAGCTACAAAAGAGGCTCTGAAGACCTAACTGGGAATTTGTTTGGTACTGATCTAGTCAAGATTTGTAGCAAGACCTAATAATTTTTAATGGAGTAATGAAGTGGCCAAACTCCAACCAGTTGACTTGTATTCATGGGATAGGTAGTAGTGTCATGGATCATGTGATATCTAATATCCTTGTTTCCAAGAAAATAGAAAATTTTGACCTTTTAAATGACCATGAACTTGACTCTGATCATAGACCTTTAACCCTAACTCTAAAATTTTCCATGCATAGGAGACCCATTGAATAAAATTATAATAATCAAAGGAACTTCCTTTTTGACAAAAGTAAAGTTGATATTTTCTTAAAGGATTTAAATAGTGAATTACATCTCCTAACTTATAAATAAAAATTTGAAGACCTCTATCATAATTTTACAACTACCCTTTCCACTTCTATTAACAAGTTCTCATTTGAGGTGTGCTGTAAAAAGAATAATAGAAAAACAAACCCTTGGTATGATAAAGGATGTAAAATCACTAGGAAATCCATTAGGGATGCTTCTAATGAGTCTTTAAAATTCAATAAGATAAATCATGTGTATTCCCATATTGAAATATGGAAATGGTCCAAGTATCCCACTCCAACCACACTTCCTCCCACTCCAGTCCCATTTCCTCTTTTGAAAGGCCATCAACTACTTTGTTTGTGTCCATGTTGTTGATATTGAGAGGGGGCTGAATCAGTATAAAAAATAATTTAAATTTTTTTTCGACTTCTATCATAATTTTACAACTACCTTTCCAATTCTATTAACAAGTTCTCATTTGAGGTAAAATAAAGAATAATAGAACAACCAACGCTTGGTATGATAAAGGATGTAAAATCACTAGGAAATCCATTAGGGATGCTTCTAATGAGTCTTTAAAATTCAATAAGATAAATCATGTGTATTCCCATATTGAAATATGGAAATGGTCCAAGTATCCCACTCCAACCACACTTCCTCCCACTCCAGTCCCATTTCCTCTTTTGAAAGGCCATCAACTACTTTGTTTGTGTCCATGTTGTTGATATTGAGATATCAACTAAGATAAAAAATAATTTAAATTTTTTTCTACTCTATAATTTCAACCAGATTATATACTAATTATATCCAATGATCAATGAACAAAAGTATAAGATTTACCCCAATAAACCACAATACACCATGCACAATATATATGAGAAATAATCAATAGTTATTGTTCAAGGAGGTAATGAATTCCAAGGGAAGCTACAACTTCCAAATATAAAGGGAGGATAAACCTCCAAAAAGAAAGAGAGTTAAAATCCTCCAATATCAAGAGGGTTTACCTCCATCCTTGCCCCTTCCTTCCACCCAAAAATATATGAGAGAGATAATAAACTTTACATTAACTATCACCATCAACCAACCATCACATAGAACCGACATAATGCTTCCCGAGACTTCTCTCAAACCCGCACTCATTTTAGTTCTTTGAATACTATGGACCCTCTACATATAATATTACTAAATGCATCTCTAAAACTCCTCCAAGTTCACTCCTTGTATCCCTCCTTAAAAGGAGTTATAGAGAAATGTGGTAGACCTTTATTCCACCTTTAGCTTTATCTTAAGAGAGAGAATCCCAGGCTAAAATTCCCCATGCTCAGTAGCTTCTAAATATAATATTCTGAAATTCATACACAAGAAAATACAACCCATAATATTTCCAATACAATTTGTCTCACTTTATCTGAATTTCTTTATCTCAAGACGTTATCATTGTTTTATCCACATGTTTATGACTAAAGGACTAGTCAAAACCTCTATCTTCCAATGTATCTCCACAATTATAGTGAATGAAGAGCTGAAATGTTTACCATAGGTACCTAGATATGTCTTCACAATAGCCTTGAATTCTCACCATCTGAATCGTTCTAGAAACAAAGTTATAGAGAAAACTCCAAGATGACCGTAGTCAACATACCTCTAGAAAACATCATCAATATCATCAACCTCCCTTTGAAATTTGGCCTCTTTACTTCATATTTCCTCATAAACTTGACTTATATCTCCTTGTTCATTAACAAACTTGTGTGTGTGTTCCAAAATGAGTGTACAATGATATGTAGTTATACCCTTTATGTCACTTTTAACATTAGGGACGACATGTAGTTTTTTCTTCAATTCACATTGTCATTAACAATTTGTTTCTCCTCAATCATGAGGATCCATTTGATGTGCTACATACCAATGTAAGTGATATTGACTTATACTATCCATCCATGGGTGTTGTATCTACATGTGTAATTTTTTTCATTTCTTTCTACTTCAATCAAATTTTAGTCCAAGAGCCAATGGCTAGGGCTCCACATCAATGACAATAACCAATCTTCCAACAATATCCCTTGTCATTGATGGAAATATCTCCATGCTCCTCCTCTCATTCACGATCCCAATTTTGACATCAATGGAAAGGGTGGGTCTCTCCCCTCGGGTTCAATGGCTAAGGTAACTCTCTCTTTATTCGGGGCTACCTCTAACATATATAGTTAGCACTTAATAACACTTCATTTTTATGGTCTATTTCTTCCATGGAGTTTTCGATCTTGTAGGACATATATATGGATCATTTTGTCATTGATGTCAATGATTTGTCATTGATACCAATGGTTTGTCATTGATGCCAATGGTTTGATTATTAGAGAGATTGTTGCCTGATTGATGCTATAATTGATTGATATGATGCCCTTTATGAGAAATGATATATGTCCAAGTGGAAACCAATCGATGCAAGATGAATCATTAGTGTCTTATCATGGTTGATATAGTAATAAATGGATGAACTCCAAAGTGGTCCCATTTGGGAGTTCTCACTCTGAAGACACTTTATGGAATGGAGTTATCCTAGAAGAACGGTTGGAGGACTCATGCTTTTATGTGGAATAATGAGGAGATGAATTATCAATGAAGTTGTTGGTGAAAACTATCCTAGATGGATAGTGCTTTGACATGCCATTTCGGTGGTATGTGGAATGTCACATAACTCCTCACGGTTTGAGAGTTATGGCCTTAAGGAAGATTGGAGGACGTTCTACATGAAGGCTTGAAGCCCCTACACAAAGAAGTAAAGTGCTTGAAAAGAAGAAATCATTATTTAAATGATACAAAGTAAAGGGAAAAAATCAAGATGGATTATTTAAATGATAAAAGTAAAGTGACAAAATCAAGAAGAACATTTAAATGATAAAGTAAAGTGATAAAATCAAGAAGGAATATTTAAATGATAAAGTATTGAGAACTTTCTATTCATGGAAAGTGGTTAACCCTAAAATAAGGAAAATAAGCTATGACCTAGAAATGAGTTAAGTAACCTAAAATGGGTTAAGGGACCTAGAAGATGAAAGCATAAATAAGTAGCTTGTGATCTCAGAAATGCAATACTCTGATTTATAACCTTTATGGATCAATATTAGAGAGCTGGTGGATATGTTTTGGAGTATTGATGGTGAGATTCTTGTGAGAGCATTTTGATGTGGACTTGAGCACGATTGAAGATCTATTATGAGGGAAGAGAGGAGAGGAGGATCTCATGGACACATCAAAGCCTTTGACAATGCTCTGTGATCTTGACGGCAAAGTCTCGAGCTCCAAAACCCTAATTTCCGGTCTTAATGGTCAGTTCCTCGTATAGGTGTACATGGACTGGATGTATAGGGTGAGGTACATGCATCGACCGCCTTAGGAGAGGGAGAGTGGACCCAATAACCCTCATGGAGATTTGTGTTTGAGCTCGGGTGCCAAGCTCTTGGATGATGAGGTAGGTTCTAGATCTTCATCTCTAAGGTATCTTTAGATCTATCACTGAGACACTAGCATGGCTACATTATTGTCTTGATATATACTCATTGTTTGATATGTTGTGAATGCTTAGTCATTCTTGGTATGGCTTCTAAGGATATGGCTCCACTCTATTGATTTGATGGATGGAGGAGCAACACTGATTCTCAGAGGACATGATTGCTATGGTATAATTGTTGCTTATACATGATTGAGATAGCATTCCATATTGGATTTGTTGTGAGATGAGAACTTATTGAGAGCTTAATGTTGCGACCGTTGTAATATCGCTTTGGACAGCAGCCATTGCAGAGAAAGTGATTTCATGTTGTGGAGGATCTGAGCATGTGAATAAGAGAAAAACCCTAAGTGCTAAAGAGCATATGCTTGTTACATTATAAACTGGCCACGTTCACACGCGCTATAGTGAGCTGTAAGAGTAAGTTCACACGCTGGCCGCACTAACGATGTGTCACAGACTCCATCAATGTGATTGATATCCGTTGGAGGATTGTTGTCTCATCCTACTTTGATGCCGAGGGTGTGTTGAGTCTCTGTATATAGAGTTGGTCTCTCTGTAGATTGTACCCCATTCACTAGTTACCATAAACCCAAGGACTGTAGTCCCAGAATAAAAGAAAAAATTGTACATACATCTTGTGTTCTTTGTGTCCATTATGATGATGACTTGTTGATGATATATTGCTGATATATGTTGCTGATAGGTGCCTACATCTAACTGGTTATAAATGACAAAAATGGGTAATGAATAAATGTTGAATGTTAATGGATAAGTTTTGTGCAAGAGGGAAGTTTTGGGAAAAAGAGCCCCACACTCATTCACCCCCCCTCTAAGTGTGGTAGGTGTGTCCAACATATGTTACTTAATATTCTTGTTGCATTTGCAACCAATATTCATGAACGTTCTTCTTTGATTTTGCATCTTTGTGAGTCAAACGTAAGAGTATATATTTGATCACACATTTTACTAACACCGAGTAGATTATGCTTCAAGTCTTCAACCAATAGGACATTCTTTTCTTTTACATTTTTTCTTCCAAGCTCTACTACACATTTTCCAAGTATTTTGGCAGATGAGCCATCTCCAAATAAAACATTTCCACCCTTTCTCTTCAAGCTGATGAATTTGTCTTGATCCCCAGTGATGTGTGAAGAACATACACTGTCTATGTACTATTCATATTCTTCTTTACATTATTCAATGGTCAATGCTATTTGAAAATATTCATTGTTTGGAATCTCTTTCCTTCTCCATACTATGGTTTACATAGGGACATTTGGAATAGGAGCATCTTCATTTATATATCTACAATCTTGTGCTTTGTGACCAAGATAATTACATTTGTAGCATACAATATTTTTGTCCATCAATGGGGAAAATGAATTATAATTTCTTTTGAGAAATCCACGATTGTTTCCATATCTTTTATTTACACCATTCATGTTTCTTGCATAGTTGTTCCTTTCATTGATTCTGCAATTAATTTCCTTATGCCCAAAATTTTTGCAAGTATAACAATGACCAAGAAATAAATTTTGATACCTCAAAGTAAATGACCTTCTTTGAGATGTAGCCCATTTGGGTTCATGATCTACTCTTCTGTAGTTTCCTTCATATTGATTGAAACTTCTTTGATTCCCGAAGGTAGGATGTCTTCTTGGATATTCATCTCTTTTTATTCATTCCTTCTTTCTAGTATCCTGGTCCACTTCTCATCAACTGTCTGTGTAGAGATTTCTTCAACCTTGTTGTTGGTATTTGCATCTTCTTTGTATGAAGTTTCACCCATGCATCCAATCTGTGTTAAGTATTTTGGCACTTGAGAGTTTCTTAAGTTATACCTCAATGAGACAACTTCTTGTTCAAGTTTCTCACAATCTTCTTCTTTCTTCATCATTTGGACATTCCTTACTTCTCCTATTCTTCTTGCTTCATCGAGTAGATTTTTCAAGGAAATGGTTTCTTCTCTTAGGTTCTCAAAGTATTCTAATTGTTTCTTCAAGCTTTCAATTGTCTTTTCACAACTACCCAATTCACTTCTTAGTTTTCTATGCATGTTTTTGAGCTTTCAATTTTCAATCTCAACATGCTTCAATTTTTTAAGATTCTCATATTCTTGTTGAATAATTTTTGCTTCATGATTTTCTTATTCTTCATTGGAATTTTATTATTCACTATCATCTCTTTCAATCCTTGGATAAAGACATTCAAATTCAACATGTCCCACTCCTTCACAATTAAAGCAAAAGAACTCACCTCTATTTTCTTCTTTGAAATCTGAGATGTTGTAATTTGCTTCAACTTCATCTTCTTCTACTTATTCCCTTGCATAAAGGTCTTGTAGCTTGTCCCAAAGATCTTTTGCTGATGCACATGATCCAACCTTGGATTTCACTGAATCTGTCAATCCATCCAGGATGGTATCTATTTCTAATTTGTTGTTCCTTCTTGCTTCCTTCTGAGTTGTAGTCTTTGGTTTATTCAAATCATTGTATCCTGAAGCAACTGAGAACCAAACATCTGCCCCAAAATATTTCAAGTAAGTTTCCATTATATTATTCCAGTATTCAAAATTTCGTCCATCAAATGGTGTAATCCCATTTGGAATGTTGTCTTCCATTTCTGCTTAGGATCTTCCTTCCAGTGGTTAAACTGTACTGAAGGTAGCCCGCTTTGATACCAATTGTTGATACTGAGAGGGGGTGAATTAGTATCAAATACAATTTAAAAACATTTTCAACTTATACTTCAACCAGATTATATATTCAATTATCTCCAATGAGAAATGAACAATAGTATAAGAGTTACACTAATACACCACAATACACCATGCACAATATATGAGAAATAATCAATATTTATTGTTCAAGGGAAGTAATGACTTCCAAGGGAAGCTACAACTTCCAAATATAAAGGGAGGGATAAACCTACAAAAGGAAGATACAATCCTCCAATATCAAGAGAGGGTTGACCTCTCCATCCTTTCCCCTTCCTTCCACCCAAAAATATATGAGAGATACTAAAACTTTACATTAAATTATCACCATCAACCAACCATCACATAGAACTTGATAATTCTTTCTGAGACTTCTTCAAATTCTGCAATTATTCACTTCTTGGAATACTTTGATCTTGTATATAACATTAATAAATGTATTCTCTGAAACTCCTCCAAGTTTCACTTCTTGAATCCTCCCAGAAAAGGAGTTATAGAGAAAATGGTAGACCTTATTCAATTCTGGTTTATTGAGGAGAGAGAACTTGTACATAAATCCACGCGCTAAATATTTAACATAAGGTTCTGAAATTCATACACAAGAAACTAAATATCGTACTTGTTCCAATGAAATTGGTCTCACTTCATTTGGATTCTCTATGAATACGTTATGACTATTTTACCCAGAACACCTATTTATGACTAGCTTCAGGACTAGTCAAAAACCCTATCTTCCACAGAGTGCATCTCCAAAATTATAGCGAATAAAGAGATGAAATTTTTACCACAGGTACCTATATATATATTCTCAATATCCTCCACATTTCACCATCTAAAGCATTCTAGAAACAAATTTATATAAAAAATGGTAAGATGACCTGTAAATAACATACCATAGTACACATTACCAAAAGACTTCATCCTCCCTTGAAATTCAACCTTATTTACTTCATGTTTCCTATGAAATTCACCTTATATTTCCTTGTTCATTAACAAACTTGTGTGTGTTCAAAAATGAATGTACAATTAGATGTATTTATACCCTTTATGTCACTTCCTTTTAACATTAGGGATGACATGTAGTTTCTACTTCAATTCACATTGTCATCTTCAAACAATCATTTCTCCTCAATCCCGAGGATCCACGTGGCATGCAACTTATCACCGGAAGTGGCATGACTTAACTATCAATCGATGGGTTTTTTATCTTCATGTGTAAATTATTTCATGTCTTTCTACTTCGATCATTTGTGGGGTCCAAGAGCCAATGGCTAGGGTTGACATCAATGATAACAACCAATCTTCCAACACATGTATATATATGAGTCAAATAAATGTGTGAGAAGGTTGAAATTTGTTGTTGTATATCATCCGAAAATAGGTATAATGTGAAATTTCTAAGTGATGCTTCCTTTCATAACTATTGAATAACAAGATGAGAATCCCCAAAAAATTGTAACTATGTAACACCAGATTCTTGAGCCAAATTTAGTGTTAACTTTAGGACCATCAACTCACATAAATTGTAAGTTTCCTACCCTATCCCAAATTTTAAGGTTATATTGTGATTTGAAGAGAGATACAATCCATTCCTCATGAACCTCCTTTTCAGAGATGCCCTTGAGAAGCACCATCAAAGTATGCTCAAAAAATTTCCTTACCGATCAATTCTTCTTTTATACCATTTATTTTTTGTTTTCCCTCAACCTATGTATATGCATTTAGAATGTTTGGAGACTAGATTTCACATTTGATGGGAAGAGTCTCATGTCCTTCAAATATCTTCTAGTTTTTGGTGAGCCATACTCCGCAAACTATATTGAGTGGTATAACTTTGATCTTATTTGTATCATTGTTTATATACAAAGTCTTGAAAGCTTCTCTAGTATTTCCTCCTTCCCATGCAATCCCTAACCCTATCATGTGACCAACTTCTTTCCATACCTCTTTGGAGAAGGAAAAATTCAAAAGTAAGTGATCTGCTATTTCCTCTAATTTTTGTCATAGACTAAACCAACCTGGGCTAATAATAATATAATTTGGTAGAACCTCCCAAGTAGGTGCCTTATTATCTAATTCCAGCCACATTAAATTTTTGTTTTTGGAGGGGAACTTTATTATCCATATGTTTTTCCACCACCGAGTTGGTTGTTCATCCAAGCCTTCCTTAGCAAGGACCATGTATCCTTGTTTGGGAACATATGTCCTTGAAGTATTGAGAGACTAGATTAGCTAATCACATTCTTCCAATATTTTGACATTTATATCTTTTAAGGAATTTGTGAATGAATTCCACACTTCCACGTGATTTTATCCCAAACCTACCTCCTGCTAGTTGAGCCATGTTTTTTGTTAATTTGTATACCTCTCCCATTTCACAATCTATCTTAGAGAAAAAAACATTTTTCTTCAAAGCTCTTGTATGAACAAAGGGAATAATCTATGGATGCCTTTACTACATATCTAAGGATTAACCCCCATATGGAATTTATATTCTCTACCCACCTTCCATATCATCCAATAACCAACCATTTGGAAAGATAAGTTCACAACTTTCTAGGTAATTGACGCCTTATGTACCTATTTCACCAGGTTCCTAACCCACTACTTAACTGTGGTTAGATATAAATACTTGGCTTGAATTATCTAGACCCATAGGACTTTCCCTTGTACCAACCTCCAGATTTTTTTGCAACTAGGGAATTGGAGAAGAAGAATAAGGTTTTTAAGCCCCATCATCCATTTTCTTTTGGAACTGCCAATTTTTTCCATGATGCCATCACAAGACGTTTCTTTTTATTATCTCATGACTAGATGAATTTATATAATACTTTCCTAATTTTTCTAATACAACTTTGAAACCTAGGCCAATGAAATGCAATATACTAGCATGCCTTCTAGTAATAATTTAACAACTAGCAATATGGCCCCTCTTGAGAACCACTAATTACACCAATAGTTTATCTTCTTTTCTACTTTGACAACTAACCATTTCCAGTCACCTTTTTTTGTAAAAAAATGGTTTCAAGTGGAGGCCTGAATACTTTAGTCCTAAATCCATATCAATCACTTGGTAAGGAAATAATTGGGAGAAATGTTCTTGTTCATTCTTTAGAATTTCCCACATGGATAAAGTAGATTTGTTGAGATTTATTATCATACCA
Source organism: Picea sitchensis (assembly GCA_010110895.2). Lineage (NCBI taxonomy): Eukaryota > Viridiplantae > Streptophyta > Pinopsida > Pinales > Pinaceae > Picea > Picea sitchensis. The sequence goes on from SNQJ01S0024241.1 coordinate 23,547, forward strand.
ATAGATTTATAGAAGAATTCCAAGATATTTTTAAAATTCTCAACTATCCTTCTAGTACATTCGTAGAAAATTAGAATATCATCCACAAATAAAATATGTGTGATACTGTATCTAGGATCAATGCAAATCCATTTGAAGCTACCATTCCCTAATACCTATTTTAGTATTCTACTCATCCCTTTCACTATTAATAGAAATAGGAGAAGGGGCATCCCTCTCTTAGGACATTACCTAGTCTGAAGAAAGGGAATGCCATGTAATGTACCTAGGGAGGATAATATGGGGTACCTAGCGAGGTAACCAAGGGGATAATGAATGTAATGTGGCTATAATAATGGATCAATCCCACTATGTAATTAAAATGAAATAATATAATAATAATGGGTAGCTCACATAAACCCCTAGGAATACCCATGAGAAAGTATAAATACACATGAGTATCATTGTATTGGAGGTGTATTGGATTGTATTATCTTGTAGTAAGCATGGATTGTGGATTTATTCCTTTTGTAAGGAATAAATGATGGTGTTATCATGCCCTAAGGGTTTTTCTCCACATTATTCTGTTGTCTATGGTAAATGTTTTGATATCTTTGATATTAAAGGGTTTAATTTCTTCAATTTTTATGGTGTATTCTCTCTTATATCTTCCAAGGTTTACTAAAAGTGGGATCCAATCTCTTTCTTGGGTGTGAATTGGGAGAAGTTTTTTTTTTTTTTTTTGCATATTTTTTACGAAAAAAGGAAGATGACAACATTCAAGTTGATTTATGAAATTTTTTGTATAGAATTTGAAGAAACCAACCAAATATCTGAATTCCTCTCAAAAAAATACCCAATTTAAAAAAAAAATACAAAATGGATTCTAGGAAGTGGAGACATTGTTGATTCAAAATCAACATTTTTAGGGTTCTTTTCCATTGACGATCGTGAATTTTGCAGATTAGATATCTTATTATAGAGTGCACAGATTTTAGTCAAACTAGTGCCAATAGATCTAGAGAAGACGTGCTATTTCATAATTTGTGTCATAATAGCCAATCCATAAAGTACAATGGAAGTTATGGTCATTTTACATTTTTGGACTCAAACCCTAACTACATAAAGGATCTCCATTGCAAAGTGAGTGATTTTTCTTTAAAACCATAGTTCTAGTTTTGGGTTATGGAAAACAAGATGTATTTTAATGGAAATGATGATGGTCCTACTATTGAAGAATACATAAAAAAATCTAAAGTAAGTATGGGGAAAGTTGTGGCAATTTTGGGTATGAATGAATTTAAAGGATGATGCTTGCATATGGTGGGATGGAGTTAACTCTAAAGAGATTCATGCACTTTTAGATAAATAATATGAACAAGTGTTTTTAGACAGATGGTCTCATGTTGTGAAGAAGGATAATAAGAGCAACACGGATTTATTTTCATGTGACAACTTCATATTACATGTTCATAGATGTATTCAATAAGAGAATGCCATTTTTTATATTAACCCTAGTTGCAAGCATAATTTCATCATTGCTAATTTGGCTAAAAGATTGCAAGTTCATATAACCAAAATTCAAAGTATACAAGTTAAAGGTGAAAAGGTTCAAATTTTTAAAGATTTGAAGATCACCATGGATAAATATGTGTTGCATTCAAAATTACATGTTATAGCTATGAATGATATGGATATGGTTTTAGGATATCCTCTAATGGAATTAGTTGGTATAGTTAGTATTAATGTGAAAAATAAGTTTTTGAAGATATTGTACAAGAAAAAGAAAATTACATTGCAGGACATTTCTCTTACTAAGAAAGAAGGGCCCAAGGGATCAATAGAGGAAGTTCTGACCGGGAAACAAAACGCAGTAACTAACGACACATAAAATGAATAGTTTAGGATTGAATCAAAAGAAGACCCTACATAAGCATTTGAATAAAATCCACAAGAAGGGAATAAATTGGAAGAAGAAGCTAATGAGATAAATGTATCAAAGGAACCACATGTTGAATACTCAAAGAAAGAAGAACCAATATCTAAGGTTATTATATATCACCACCCCCACCACTCATATAAACAATAGTGATCAAGACAAAGGTATGGGAATCAACAAACTTACTATTGATCAAAAGGGAAATAGAAATGAAACCAATATGGAGGCACATGGAAGACTAAAGTAGTGGATGTATATATCATAGTAGTAAAATGAAGACATGGATCCCATAGAGAAATCATAATCAATATTGAGAAAGAAAGATCACATTTAGACCCTGTTATCACATAAAATTTTCAAAACCTTAAGGGTTTGTGGTTTCTACCTAAGTCTGTATTTTTGCCTGCCTCTCCTCCTTTTGTAGACCCGATTGTATGTTTTTCCTCTCGACTTGTATTTTTTCTTTTGTTTGCCTTCGTCTGTTTGATTGACCTATTTTCTCTAAGAATGATCACTTCTCCCTTGACCTCTGTCACTGATATTTTGTTTTCCCGAGCCCTCAGTCAGTCGTCCGGGTAATTGTTCATAGAAACCACATCCATAAGCATAAGCACAACACTTAGAGCGAGCTGGTATGGATTTAAATCAAGTAAGTGAGAAAGATCATCTTTCAATGACAGAGATCCATCAGGAGGATCGGATCGATGACCATCGAGTGATCAGGATCATAGAGTTGCACGAAATATAACATCAGAGTTCTGAAATCATGAGGCCAATCCTAGCTGTTGATCCTGGGAAGGACACATGGCGCAAGATTATCATTTCGCTGACTCACAGAATGGAGTAGTCAAAGGGTAGAGTCATGAGGACTCGTGAAATGAAAAATCGTGAAATGATCTGAGTCGTTCATTTCAGAAGGAAATGTGGTGCACGATTAACAATTTCGTGGTTTCACGAGATGGAGCGGTCAAAGAGAAGAGTATTTAGAACTCACACAATGTGAAATAGCGAAAAGATCACAGTTGTTGATCAAAAGAGAGATATTGAACGTCGAAATATATGTCTAGGTGCACAAGTGAAGATCAAATATGGACCGTTGGGACAAAGGTAGATTAGGGTCATTCGATGCAAGGGGACACATGTCGCTCGATCCAAGAAATCGTTATTTTGTGACTCAAATATTTCAGCATAGAACATAGTGAAAACTCGTGAAACACAAAGTTGAAAAATGATCTGAGCCATCCAACTAGGGGAGCACATGGCATCAGATAAGGGAAATCACAATTTCACATTTCAGAGGTTTCAGCATGGAGCGAGGCGCGAAGCCCCGAGTCCTGAAATGTCGATGTTAATTAGGGTCATTCAATGCAAAGGGATGTGTGTCATCCGATCCATTGATCTAAAGCGCCAGAGATGGGTCATTGATCAGGAAGCCTCATCTCAAATCACAATATCAATGGTCACGCTCCATTGTGGGGTCGAAAGGTGTGCACATTTTAAAATTTTAAGGGCAAGCCGCAATCGGAACCATGGTTTTTTTAAAAGAACGTGTGGTGATTCATGGTGAATTGAGGGGACAAAAGTGATTTGATTTCAAACCACCCTTGGTCGTGCCCGCAATCACAAAATTACGTAGGGTCATGACCCTAGGTCACATTGAATAGGGGGTGATGGAAAGGAATTGCGCAAAAGGCTAAAGCGCCCGAGTTTTTCACAGAGAAAGATCTACATGGCCTCAAGGCACCAGAATTGACTTGAAGGTGTCGTGAGATTTCTTGGAACGTCCAGAAGTGTTAGGTATTTTCCTAATTCTGATGAAAGTAGAGGGGTGGTTGGAACCTAATTTCATTCCATAAATGGAAAGCATGGAAGAATTGGCTGTGGAGACAGACTGCCAGCACAAAGTTCCCCTGTCAATAGATTTTCCTGCAAAGCCCATACTGATATGATATTTCATCTGATAGAAGAAAATGTAGATACTAAGCCTTAAATTGAGTGACCAGAGAATGCTCCTGGTGGGAGCTAACAGTTCTGAGTAAAATAGTTAGTTTTGATATTTTTCTATGGTCGATGATTGAGATGGGATCCTGTATTCTAAATTTTAATGAAGATCTGGTTCTTCTGGTTATGTATATGTATTTGAGACTTCTTGTTTAATGTAAGTCAACTTATTTTCATATCTCTACAAACAACTGAGTTAGAGCACTCAGGCATAGAGGATCCAGTCGAGGGTAGTTATGTTTTTGTGATGTAGATTTGATCACAGTGACATCACGACCAGTTTTAATCAATTTTTGTGTTTTCTTTTCCCTCCAATGTTGAATGACTCGGGCATGGATGATCCAGTAGAGTTGTTGTTATTGAATTGTGATGTATGTTTGATTTCAGTTCAATGGTAATTTCATTTAGTTCCTTAAAACTCTGAACCAAGAGGATCTTGTCTTATGAGTTTTTCCTCTTTAAGATGCTGGAAGACCGGATGTCCATATAAGACCTCTTCACTCTCCTCAATTTCTTCCCCCTAATCACCTTTATTACAACTTATTGAGTGAAGTTATATCAAGACCTCATATGCTTATGCATACCAACCCAGTTTTCTGAGTTAAAGAGACATAATCCTGAGGCTGCATCCATTAGACCACTCTTAAATTTATTCATTGTGACATATAAATTGATGGGTATTGGGATTACCTCTATCACAATCCAGAGGTGACTTCTAGTGCTAACATTCTGAGTGCCTCTATTGAGGAAGAATTGAATATTTTCCCTAGGATTGAAAGACAAAGCTTACTAGTTCTGAAGGTGCATCAGAGCTTAGTACATCAGAGATTTCAACTCTGCACCTGGCGAATCCATTGATGCAAATACACTGGCAACTCCACTGTTTCAGCTATGGCTTCTAGAGGCAAACACATGAGGTCTACTCCACAACTGCCTCTAGAAACACCTAAAGATGACCCAGAGAAAATTGTCAGAAAGGGAAATGTCCTCCGAGAAAGTAATTCTATTGTTGAACCAGGTATTTCTGATGATTTTTTATATCCTTTTGTAGAAACTCCAATATCTAATTCTCATTTCCCTGTTATACCATATGTTGGAGTTTCCCGAAGTTTAAAGTTTGGGAGTGTTCATGTTGAGTTTTATCCTACTGGTTTTGGATTGGAAGGATAAATCTTTGTCACTCCTATTTCCCCTGAATTTGTACCTTGGCTCAAACCCAGGACCTTAAGAGACTTTCCCACTCCAGGTTTTACTATCCCTTCCCCTGTTAGATTTGTTGCAGGAGAAGCCTTTGTTCCTCCCAGCTCTACATCCTTTTTCCCAAACACTCAGTTGTTTCCTTCTTCTCCCAGAAGTTCAGTTCCTGTTATGCATGTCCAGACTGCATCTCCTCATGTTTCTCCTCAAGTTCACGTCCAAATGGCAAGTGCTAATCCTCTTAGGAACAGGATGGCTGAGATATTGGTTGCTAGATACACCCCTCTGGTCTTACCTCAACCTATGAATGGTCTCCCAACCAAAAAATACCTTATGTATATGTCCCAGTTCATAGGGGAGGGAGACGCAACGACATAAGAGCACCTTTCATCCTTTTATAGATTCGCAGAGATTCAGGCCATCGAGAATGAAGATGTGTGTATGAGAGTTTTTGTACAAAGACTCGATGGTGATGCCAGGGAATGGTTTAAGAACTTGCCTCCTGGATATATTGATGATATTGTTGCTCTGGATGATGCATTCTTAATGAACTGGGCCAATAAAAAAGACCTCCTTTATTATTTTACAGAATTTGGGGCACTTAAGAGAGAGGAGGGGGAATATGTTTCAGACTTCTCTAAGAGATTTAATAAAATGTATAAAAGGATTCCAGCCAAATTTAAGCCTACATAAATCTCTTCCAAAATGACTTATGCTAATGCTTTCCACCCTAACTTTTGCCTATTGTTGAGAGAAATAAGAGCTACCTCTTTCGCTCATATTCAAGTTGCAACCCTTGAAGTAGAATCCAATATATTGGCAGCTAAACAACTTAGGGGTAAAGCTGACAGAGGCAAGGGAAAATGTAGGTATGAAACCCCAACTTCTAGTTACTCTGTTTCCCCCCCTCAAACAGATGAAACGACCAAGCTACTAAAACCATTTTCTGCTAGAATGGAAAAGATCGAATTAGAAGGAAAGCATAATTACAGGAATTCCCAAAATGTTGATAACAAAGGTAAATATAGGAGGCTTAACAATACTCCTCAGATTATCCAAATAGACCAGAGGAATAGAGATAGAGATGATCATAAAATCTAGACCCCTCTACAAAATAATCTTGTTGTTAACAAAGAAAGAGAGGGTGAAGACCTTGATCCTGAAATCCATTGTCTTGGAGACGCCTCCTCTTTTCCTCATTTGAATCAATCCACATACGAACAATATCTCATGGACAGTCAGCTAAATGAATTGAGCAAAGGGGACAAGGCCAACGACGGATCCAACAGATATAATCTTAGGTCCAAGAAGAAATAATAAAATTCTAATTTTCCTGATCATCCTACCACAACAGAGAAGCCTGTTGAAGATGTAGTAGATGGCAACAAAGGTAAGAAAGTTCGAACCTCCTCTCAAGTGGCCATAAATCCTATCTCAGAAGTGAAATAAATCCTAAATCCTACACCCCCCTTCAACTTTGAGCATGAAATTCAGAAAATCAGAATCCCTGTCCCCCTTTCAGAGCTGGTCAAGCATGAAGATTTCAAAAGGAGCCTCTTTAAATTGTTGTTGCCTGAACCCTCAAATCATCCCACAGACTCAATCAATCCGCAAGATGAGAATCCAACAATTATCTTAGGTCCCATGATAGAAGACATAGATGATGCATCCCTCCCTTCTATACATCCTTGAATATAATGATAAGGTGCTACATAATTGTCTGATGGATTCAAGGGCATCTCATAATCTCATGCCCAAAATTGTCATGGAAGAACTGGGATTGGAAATCACAAAAACTTATCATAACTTGTATTCCTTTGACTCTAGGAAAGTGCAATCTGTTGGGGTTATCAAAGACCTAGTTGTGACCTTGTTTNGGGCATCTCATAATCTCATGCCCAAAATTGTCATGGAAGAACTGGGATTGGAAATCACAAAAACTTATCATAACTTGTATTCCTTTGACTCTAGGAAAGTGCAATCTGTTGGGGTTATCAAAGACCTAGTTGTGACCTTGTTTCAACTGACCATGAAAAGTGTGGTTATGGATATTGTAGTGGCTGATGTTTCCCTCAATTTTGGCATGCTTTTGTCAAGATCTTGGATAAAACTACTTGGGGGAACCTTGCAAATGGACCTCACATATGCCACTATCCCTGTGTTTGGGGGGGGGGAGCATAGAAGAATTTACAGGGAAGCTCAACTGGCATATATTATTAGTGACAAAGGAAACCCCACCAGTCATCCTATCTTTTCACTTGACACTGATTTGGTGTCTAGTTTGTTACAACTCACTGATGCTCCCGAGCCTCCCCTTGAACTCATAAAGAAGTCTGTTACTTTTCATGAAGATTCTCCTCTCACCACTTGTGTTTGGAAGATGTTCTTTGATGTAGCCTCTTCTAAGGATCTTGTTGGTGCTAGAGTGGTCTTTGTTTCACATTCTCAAGAAACCATATCTATGTCCTACAAACTAGAATTTGAAGCTACCAAGAATGTAATAGATTATGAAGCTCTTGTTTTAGGCTTAAGGGCTACAAAAGACATGGGGATCAAGGAAATATATGTGTTAGGGTATGCAGAATTGATTGTTAAACAGATTTAAAATCTTTATCAAGATAAAAATCCCAGTCTCAGATCTTACAGAAATGAAGTGTGGGATTTAATTGACATTTTCTTCTTAGATTTCAACATTTCATTCATCCCAAGAAAAGAGAATACAGTGCATGATTCTTTGGTTGTCTCACAAAGTAATTTTAGAGTCCCCCTGCAACCCAAGATCAGGTATGATATAGAAGTAAAATACATGCCCTCTATACCTGACAATGTCAAGCATTGGAAGGTGTTTGAGGATGATCTTGAGATCAAAAGGTTCCTGGAGACTGTTGAGGAATTCTCAGCATTGCATATAGATCAGGATCCTAATTCTGAAGATGAGCTTCACGCTGATGTATTTTTGAAGAAAATTGCTAATCATCATATTGAGCAGTTGCCTAGAAATCACATTCCGAAGGGACTAGTACCTTTGGAAATGATATTTGACAGTAATGATGTGGCACTAAAAGCTAAGAGGCCAACTGAGGATGTTGAGATATCCGAGTGCAACATTGGTACAAAGGAGAATCCAAAATTTGTCAAGTTGTCAAGCATCTTATCGAGGGAGCAAAGGTCAGAGTATGTTGAGCTATTAAAGAAATTTGCTGATGTGTTTTCCTAGACTTATGAGTACCTTACAACATATGACATCAACATTATTGAGCACAATATCCCACTGAAGGAAGAAGCCAAACCATTTCGACAAAAGTTAAGACAGATAAATCCTATGTTATTGCCTATCATGGAGAGAGAGGTGAAGAAGCTTTTGGACACTTAGATTATTTTTCCATTGAGATATTCTGAGTGGGTGGAAAATTTGGTCCCAGTAAGAAAGAAAAGTGGAGAAATCATACTCTATGTCGATTTCAGAAACCTGAACAGGAGCTCAAAGAAAGACAACTACCCTTTGCCAAAGATGGAATACATATTACAGAGAGTGACTGGTGCATCTAGGATGTCCATGATTGGTGGCTTTTCTGGCTACAATCAGATCTTTGTCTTTCCTAAAGATAGAGAAAAGACAACCTTCACCACTACTTGGGGTACATTCATGTATTCCAACATGCCCTTTGGGTTGTTGAACGTAGGGGAAACCTTTAAACAAGCTATGGATATAGATTTCATCAGAGAAAAAGACAAATTTGTGGTCATCTATCTGGATGATGTCATGGTTTTCTCCAGTTCTGATGTAGAACATTGTGATCATTTGAAAAGGGTTTTCTTAAAATGTAGTAAGTTTGGTCTCTCCTTAAACCCCAAGAAATCATTATTTTCCATGAAAGAGGGGAAATTATTGGGGCATATAGTATCTTGTGAGGGAGTAAGAATTGATCTCGGTAGGGTGGAAGCAATCTAAACCTTGTCACTTCCTAGGTTCAGGAAAGAAGTCCAGTCTTTCCCGGGAAAGATAATTTTTTGTGGAGGTTTGTTTCCAATTTTGCTGAATTGGTAAAGCTTATAACAACTATGTTGAAGAAAGGAAATGAGTTTAAGTGGAATATTGAGTCTTGAATTTCTTTTGATCAAATAAAGAAAGCCTTGACTGAAGAACCTATGCTTATCAGTCCTGATTACTCAAAGGATTTCCTCAGTTTTTCATTTTCTTCGTTTGATACAGTAGCGGTTGTTTTGTTGCAGAAGAACACTGAGGGACTGGAGTAGCCTATTTCCTTTTTCAGTTGGGCATTAAGGGACACTAAGGTAAAATATGACATCATGGATAAGTAGGCCTATGCTTTGGTAAAGGCTCTCAAAGCCTTCAGAGTCTATATGTTGCACTCAAAGGTTATTGCATATGTTCCTTTAACTTCTGTGAAGGACATTCTCATTTATCCCGACAGAGACGGAAGGAGGATCAAGTGGATTGCCCAGCTCCTTGAATTTGATTTGGAAATAAAGCCCACCGATCTAATTACGAAGCTTTGGGGGTTAATTTTAGCAACACCTACTCAGAAAATCAACATGCTGAGTTGTCTCGTGCAGGCCCACAAGTCAGCCCTCCATTGGCAGAGTGCACCTGGTACAAAGACATTATATTTTTTCTTTAGGAGTTGCGACCTCCATATGGTATGGGAAAAAGCAAGCCAAGAGATATTAAGCTAAAAGCAATTAAATATTTCCTTATTGATCAGGTTTTGTATTAGAAAGACCCTCTAGGAATTCTTTTGAGATGTTTAGACTCACTAGAGGCCCAAAATATTATGTTTGATTTTCATGATAGCCTATGTGGGGGACATCACTTCTGGAGAACCACGGCCTACAAAATTCTTAGGGATGGGTATTTTTGGCCTACTCTATTCACTAATGTCTGTGCGAGAATTAGAACTTGTATTAAATGTTAAAAATTTACTGGGAAGCAACAACTGAAGTCCCTACCTTTGAAGCATGTGGTTGCTTCAAGGCCCTTCCAACAATGGGGCCTAGAATTCATTGGGGAAATTCATCCTGCATCAAGCGGTCAACACAGATGGATCCTAACTGCCATAGATTATTTTACCAAGTGGATAGAAGATATCCCCGTAAGGAGTGTTTCTCATAAGGTGATCATTGGTTTTCTGGAGGAAATTATAGTAAGGTTTGGTTATCCGAACATAATCATCACTGATAATGATGCATCCTTAAAGGATGAACCATTGACCATGTTTTGTGAGCAGTTCATAATTTCATTGATCCACTCTACCCCTTACTATCCACAAGGCAATGGATTAGCAGAGTCCTCTAACAAAAGCCTAATAAAGATCATCAAAAGACTGCTAGAAGACAACAAGAAGGCATGGGATTCGAAGATCAAGTTTTATCTATGGGATGATAGGGTGACAACAAAGAGGTCCCTGGGCATCTCCCCTTTCCAGCTTGTATATGGAACTCAAAAAGTTTTTCCTTCTCAGCTCACCTTGCTGGTGACAAATTTCTTCCAAGACTGCCAGAAAGAACCTGATGACATGATCAGGAGAATATATGAACTGGTAGAAGTGAAGTAGGCTAGCGAGAAGTTTATGGACAAAGTGCATGAAAGTCAACAGAATATCAATCAATCCTTCGATAGAAAGGAGAGAAAAGAGGATTTCCAACTGGGAGATCTAGTACACAAATGGGATGCACCAAATCAGGACAAGGGCAAGCATGGTAAACTCGAAGCCCTTTGGGTCGGACCCTTCAAGATTGCTGAGGCATTTTCAAATAATATTGACAGGTTGCAGAATCTGGAGGGTGATGAAGTTTTTGGTGGCCCAGCAAATGGGCACTTCCTAATTTATTTATTTTTGTTTAAAGACGCAATCGGCATCCCACCATTGTAAACACCATTCATGTTTTATGTTTTATTTGTTTTGTTTTTAATAGAAGACTCCACAACCCAACACTATGGAACTGAAGCCACGAAAGGAGTTCTTAGAGCCTCACAGGGAGGAATGTATCCCCCATGGAGCCTAATGTTATCACATAAACTTGTCAAAACCTTAAGGGTTTGCAGTTTCTACCTAAGTCTATATTTTTGCTTGCCTCTCCTCCTTTTGCAGACCCGATTGTAAGTTTTTCCTCTCGGCTTATATTTTTTCCTCTGTCTTCCTTCATCCATTTGATTGACCTATTTTGTCTAAGACCGGTCACTTCTCCCTTGACCTCTGTCATTGATCTTTTTTTTCCCTGAGCCCTCAGTCAGTCGTCCGGGTAATTGTTCATAGAAACCGCAGTCATAAGCAGAAGCACAACACTTAGAGCAGGATGGTATGCATTTAAATCAAGCAAGCGAGCAAGTTCAACTTTCAATGGTAGAGATCCATCAGGTAGATCGAATTGATGACCATCGAGCGATCAGGATCATAGAGTTGCACGAAATATACCGTCAGAGTTATGAAATAGCGAGGCCAATCCTATCCGTTGATCTTGGGAAGGACACATGGTGCAATATTAGTATTTCGCTGACTCACAGAATGGAGCAGTCAAAGGGCAGAGTCATGAGGACTCGCGAAATGAGAAATGATCTGAGCTGTTCATTTCAGAAGGGAACGTGGTGCACGATTATCAATTTCGTGGTTTCACGAGATGGAGTGGTCAAAGAGAAGAGTATTTAGAACTCGCGGAATCCGAAATAGCGAAAATATTGCAGACCTTGATTAAAAGAGAGATCTGGACCATCGAAAACCACGTCTAGGCACACAGGTGAAGATCAAATCTAGACCGTTGGGACAAAGGTAGATCAGGTTCATCCGATGCAAGGGGACACATGTCACTCGATACAAGCAATCACGATTTCATGACTTGGAGATTTCAGCATGGAACACAGTGAAAACTCACGAAACRYAAAGTCGCGAAATGATATGATCCATCCAACTAGGGGAGCACATGGAAAAAGATAATCAAAATTATGATTTCACATTTCAGAGGTTTCAGCATGGAGYGAGGTGMGAATCCCYGAGTCTCGAAATACCGATGTTAATCAGGGTTGTTCGATGCAAAGGGACACATGTCATCTAATCCGTTGATCTAAAGCGTTAAAGCTGGGTCGTTGATCAGGAAGCCTCATCTCGAGTCACAACATCAACGGTCATGATCCATTGCGGAGTTGGAAGGTGCACACATTTTAAAATTTTAATGGTGGGACGCAATCAGAGCTGTGGTTTTTTGAAAAGGACGCGTGGCGATTCATGGTGAATTGCAAGGACAAAAGTGGTTTGATTTCAAACCACCCTTGGTTGCGCTCGCAATCGCACAATTTCATAGGGTCATGAACCTAGGTCACATTGAATATGGGGCGACGGAAAGGAGCTGCACAAAAGGCTGAAGTGCCCGAATTGGTCACAGAGAAAGATCTGCGTGGCCTCAAGGTGATAGAATTGACTCGAAGGAGTCATGAGCTCACCTGGAACGTTTAGGAGTGTTAGGTATTTTCCCGATCCCGATGAAAGTAGTTAATGAAAGCAAAGAGGTGGTTGAAACCTCATTTCATTCCATAAATGGAAAGCATGGAAGAATTGGCTGTGGAGACAGACTGTCAACCCAAAGTTCCCCTGTCAGCATATTTTCCTGTAAAGCCCATACTGATTTGATCTTGCGTCTAACAGAAGAATGCAAGTGCATATTGATAGAAGAAAATGTAGACGCTAAGCCTTAAATGTAGTGACTAGAGAACACTCCTGGTGGGAGTTAGTAGTTCTAAGTATAAATAGTTAGTTTTGATATTTTTTTTATGGTCGATGGTTGAGTTGAGCTACCATATTGTAAAGTTTTAATGAAGCTCTGGTTCTTCTGGTTATGTATCTGTATTTGAGACTTCTTGTTTAATTTAAGTCATCTTCTTTTCATATCTCTGTAAACAACTGTGTTAGAACACTCAGACATGAAGGATCCATTCGAGGGTAGTTATGTTTTTGTGATGTAGGTTTGATCATAGTGACATCGTGACCCTTAAAACTCTGAACCAAGAGGATCTTGTCTTCTGAATTTTTCCTCTTTAGTATGTTGGAAGACCGGATGTCCATATCAGACCTCTTCACTCTCCTCAATTTGTTCTCCCTACTCACCTTTGTTACAACATTACTGTCTGAAGTTAGATCAAGACATCATTTACTTATGCATACCAACACATTTTCTGAGTTAAAGCAACATAATCCTGAGGCCGTGTCCATTAGACCACCCTTAAATTTATTCATTGTGACATATAAACTGATGGGTACTGGGATTACCTCTGTCGCAATCCATAGGTTACTTCTAGTGCTAACAGACCCCGTGTCCATAATTCATCAGTATGGATGGATGCTCGTGCATTGTACTAGTTGTCTACATTTCTTGATAGATCATATTATATGACTTCTTCCCATGTTTCGAGGATGAAACATGCAAAGGGGGGTGGAATTTAATTTACATAGGGAGGATAACATGGGATTCCTAAGGACATACCTAAGGGGACAATGAATGTAATTTGGCGCGCTAATTAATTAAAAGGAAATAATATAATAATAAGGGGTAGCTGGCATAAGCCCCTAAGAATACTAATGATAAATTATTGGAAGTGTATTTGATTGTATTATCTTGTAAAAAGCATGGCGTGTAAAGTGATTCCTTCCACAATGAATAATTGATGGTGTAACCCTACCCTAAGGGTTTTTCTCTACATTCTTGTGTTGTCTATGGTGAATGTTTTGGTATCTTTTATGTTCATTGGTTTAATTTCTTGACGTTTTATGGTGTATTTTCTCTTATATATTCCAAGGTTTACTACATGACACCCCATTGATTAGAATAACAAAGGATGCATAGGTAATGTAGGTCATTATCCATACCACAAAGCTATGAAAAAAATCTAAGTGAATGAGGATAAATATAAGGTAAAGCCAAATTACCCTATTATAGGGCTTGGAGAGGTCCACTTTGAGTAACATAAATCTCTGATTCATAGTCTTATTTTAGTGAATGTTTTGATATGCTATCCCAACTGCCTAATGGATTTGTTGTCCTTCCAAAAACCCAAACTGCTCACCCAAGATTTTCCTTGATAGAACCTTTTTGAGTCTTCTAGCTATGACCTTTGAAACAATTTTGCAGATACATTTGCATAAGGATGTTGGATGAAAATTTTCAAAAGATGTTGGATTATTTTCTTTTAGACTCAAAGTAATGAAGCTATTATTATAAGGCCCGGTCATTTTTCCCATGTTTCTAGAATTCTCAACCACCCTTCTTAAATCTTCTTCAATGAATTCGTAGCATCCTGGGAAGAATTCCATAGGTAGGCCATATGTCCCTAGGATTTTATACCTTTGGAAAGTTTGTAAAATTTGGAGAAATTAATGTTGGTGTGCATGCATCATTTTCCCTCACAAGCACAATTACATCTCTCCTAGAGAGACTTGAGATTCATCATATCTAATACCATGAGTTTATAAAATCATGGGATCATAAACCACCATTGGTAAATTCCACTTTTATCTTAGGCAAATTCTTATAGCCCTAATTTGCACCAGACATGCATACCTGGCATCAAGCCATCTCACTCGCCACTTTTGCCAAGCCACCATTGAAAAATTCTTCTAAAAACCATCCTTTTAAAGATGTGCGCGCCCTACACCACTGTTGCTCGCGTGTATATGCTAGCTGACCGATTACATACCGTGTATACTGACAAAATCACAAAAAATAGAAAGTTGCAGACATAATACAGATTTCCGGGTAATTTCCTAAACCATTTGGCCACCCATAGCCTGTCACTCAACTAGATAACTACCCTCTTTTATCCTATAAAAGAAGAGGTAGGGGTCCCATTTCAAATGGAGAAAAATAAGATCAAAGAAACTCTGCCCTTTTTTGTATTCCCCTTGCCCCAATCTTTTGCAACCATTTTGTGAGAACTGAAGAGGAAAAGCATATGTGGAAGCAGTTGGTGTATAGTTAAAGCGACATAATCCTGAGGCCGCGTCCATTAGACCACCCTTAAATGTATTCACATATAAACTGATGGGTACTGGGCTTACCTCTGCCGCAATCCAGAGGTTACTTCTAGTGCTAACAAACCCCATGTCCACAATTCATCAGTATGGATGGATGCTCGTGCATGGTACTAGTTGTCTACATTTCTTGATAGGTCATATTATATGACTTCTTCCCATGTTTCAAGGATGAAACATGCAAAGGGTGGTGGAATTTAATTTACATAGGGAGGATAACATGGGATTCATAAGGACGTACCCAAGGGGACAATGAATGTCATTTGGCGCACTAAGTAATTAAAAGGAAATAATATAATAATAAGGGGTAGTTGGCATAAGCTCCTAAGAATACTAATGATAAAGTATTGGAAGTGTATTTGATTGTATTGTCTTGTAAAAATCATGGCGTGTAAAGTGATTCCTTCCACAATGAATAATTGATGGTGTAACCCTACCCTAAGGGTTTTTCTCTACATTCTTGTGTTGTCTATGGTGAATGTTTTGGTATCTTTTATGTTCATTGGTTTAATTTCTCGACGTTTTATGGTGTATTCTCTCTTATATATTCCAAGGTTTACTACATGACACCCCATTGATTAGAACAACAAAGGATGCATAGGTAATGTAGGTCATTATCCATACCACAAAGTTATGAAAAAAATCTAAGTGAATGAGGATAAATATAAGGTAAAGCCAAATTACCCTGTTATAGGGCTTGGAGAGGTCCACTTTGAGTACCATCAATATTTGATTCATAGTCTTATTTTAGTGAATGTTTTGATATGCTATCCCAACTGCCTAATGGATTTGTTGTCCTTCCAAAACCCCAAACGTCTCACCCAATATTTTCCTTGATAGAACCTTTTAGAGTCTTCTAGCTATGACCTTTGAAACAATTTTGCAGATACATTTGCATAAGGATGTTAGATGAAAATTTTCAAAAGATGTTGGATTATTTTCTTTTAGACTCAAAGTAATGAAGCTATTATTATAAGACTCGATCATTTTTCCCATGTTTCTAGAAGTCTCCACCACCCTTCTTAAATCTTCTTCAATGAATTCGTAGCATCCTGGGAAGAATTCCATAGGTAGGCCATCTGTCCCTAGGATTTTATACCTTTGGAAAGTTTGTAAAATTTGGAGAAATTAATGTTGGTGTGCATGCATCATTTT
>SNQJ01S0024241.1:39864-84089 GCA_010110895.2 Picea sitchensis
CATTTCAAACCTTGGAGTGGAATCTCTTTGTCCACACGAACCTTCGAACACTGATCTATCAGCGCCCATCATTGTACAGGTTTATCCTTACGAGCACCAGATAGAGTCAAAAGCAGCAATGGAAACAAATATTGTGACTTCTTCAGGGAATTCTCATATTCCCTCTACGACTATCACTACAGGGGGTGTTCCACCTCCTAACCAACCATCTCCAGTCTGGAACACCATGGTCTCGACCACCTCTACCTTAGGAAATGGTCCAATTCCGTCTATCATGATGATCACTGCTCCTTTCACCCAGAGTGCGACAGGTCGTCTGTTCTCATACGGGATGCTTGGCTTCGATACAAACTTTGTCCTTTCCTACTCCACTCTATAGAATTTAGGTCCGGGGGAAGGGAGCTCTAATTCTCCTCTGCAAGGATCCATGGGGGCACTTCAACTTCCTATAATGCTTTCCCTTACGGAGGGGGTCATATACCTCCTTCGTCCCCTTCGCTCGATGGTGCTCACCAGCATCCCATCGGGTTGAACATAAACTTTAGCTCGTTTGGAGTAGGTAGTCAAGGACTTCCTTCTTATAGCATGCTGGTAGGATTGACGTCATTCTCTTTGTTCGGTGCATTTGGTAACAATGCTTTCTCATCAGCTTCTGTCTCGGTCGAGGGAAACCCTGGTTATGGACAACAAAATCCTATGCAGGGTACTATTCCCGCACATGTGGAAAACCCAAGAATTCTTTCCTCACAAGGACCTTGGAATCCATGGTAGGGATCAGTTCCCTTTTTAGGGATGCCGACCAGGGGAAACCTCTTCCATAGCCAATGGAACCCCAGGCAAGGCTCAGGATCTATGCCCGTCAGATCGACAGGGGGAAACCCTTCCCAAAATCCTTGGAATGCAATGCAAGCCCAACCTTGTACGTCCTATTACGGGAGTCAGACGATGATGTCTCAAAAAGCACAGAATCCATACGCTGGTCATGGCCATGGTTTTTACCAGAACCCTAGCCAACAACCTAACTTTTCCTGGAAACCTGGTGCCAGTCCAACTCCAAGCCCCTTTTTCCATGGTTATAATCAACAACCCAAACTACCGTTTCTGGAAACTTTTCATTTTCCATACTTGACAAGGTTATTGAATGACCCTATCTATCACAATCCGCATTGGCCTTCTATGCCGACCAAGTTTCCTTCGGACATTCCAAAGTTCGAAGCTAAGCCTAGTGAAGATCTCGGGGATCATGTGACTACCTTTCATCTTCTGTGCTCGTCCAATTCATTGAAAGATGACTCTATCCAGTTGCGTTTATTTCATCGCACTCTCATAGGGAGTGTTGTGAAATGGTATATTGAGCTCGACCACTCAAGATACTCTTCCTTCGGCGAATTGGCAATGGCTTTCTTAAACCATTTCCAATTACCTGTGAGATACGAGGTTGGCACCGAATTGTTGGCCAACTTTGAGCAGACAAAGGCGAACCATATCTCCGATCACATCCGAGAATGGATATGCTAGAAGAGTTTGATAAAAGTGTTAGTCCCACTAGTATTCTTGCTTGAGTGGTTCCTTAAGTCTTTGGTACCTCAGTTATCCAAAGACGTCGCAACGTCGAGAGTGTTTTCCGAAGAAGATGCAATAATGAGAGCTCAACAACTACAGATGATTTACTCTCAGTCTGGTTTACTTTACAAAATTTTGCCAGATGCATCGCAATCAATACTTGACAAGACCAGACAGAGAGCTAGACCACATGTCGATAGTATATTTGGTTCAGCACAAACAAATCGCATTGATCAGCTATCAAAACAATTGCAGCAATTGTCAATATAGCAGAAAGAGGCTAGCCAGACCATTGGTCCAGTTTCCCCACCTACCCAAACATCATATGTACACAGTGTGTAATCGACAAACCCGAAGGCCACCCAACAGCCTAACGGAAAGAAGAAATAGTGAAAGAAGGGTAAGGGGGATAAGAAACCTACCAATAATGTTGGCGGGGGAAACACAGAAAAGAATAAGTCAAAGTATCCATGTAACCTATGCAAGGAAGACCACCCGACTCACCAGTACCCTCGTCTTATAGAGGCCCAAAATTTATTGGCGCAGAAGCAGCCTGCCATGCTAACGAACCCATTTCAACATGGGCAAAATTTAAATCAAGCCTCTCCGAGCACGGATGGGGGCAGTCAAGGACCCCCTCCATCTTCAAGTAATCCTTCGTCCACAAATGTGTATATGATGAAAGGTGATTCCTATATATCAACTAGAGCACATGATTATGAAATGCCAAACACCTCTGAGAAGAGTAAAGAAGCCAAAAACACACCTCTTCCTCTCGAGATCGAGAATTCGTTGGGAGAAACAATGAGACACATCCCAAATGGTGCGTTCAAGAAATCTTCTCACAATCCAAACGCAAGGGCCACCCAGAACTACTCTATCAGGAGGATTTGTCTCAAACCCCTTGTGTGATGTTTTCTTTGGAGGTCCTCCAGAGCTACCCTTCACAGAGAAAGGCTCTGTTAGCTGCCTTAGGATCTTCTAAAACTTGTAATTCAGGTATGATCATGCTTGATACGACCGACTTAAAATCTCGTCTCCCTTATCACGTGGCGTTTCAAATAGTAGTGGCTTACACCACGAAAATTTTTACCCGGAACATTTTTCGCATGGTGGTTGATGAGGGCACCTTGACATGCATGATGTCATTGGTGTGTTGGAAGGCCATAGGCCTACCCATTTTGTCTCTGTCATCGACTCTTCTTACCTCTTTCGACGATTGTTTGTTCCGACCACATGGCATCATCCCCTCTTTCCCAATGCAGTTAGGAGGGAAGACCATGTGCGTTGAGGTTGAAGTGGTCGATGTGTATCTTGACTACAATCTCTTGTTAGGAAGGAGTTGGACCTATGATATGCAAGCAATGGTCCTTACAGTTTTCCAGGTCTTATTGTTTCCACACAAGGGCCAGATCGTGACCATTGATCAGTTGTCTTTCTCCCGTCTGGACCCTTCATCAGGGGCATCCACGGTCCCGATGATTGATAACCCTCAACACGATATCGTCAATATAGGGTTTGGTTTGTGCCCACCTTTGATGGGTACTTTTGATTACCCGCCTCCTTCCGACAATGTTAAGTTCATATCAGACCTGCCTAAGGTTGAGATTTTTCAAGTCTCGTCATTTAGTACGACTTACTTCAATGATCTGTGGACTCTTCCTTCCCCATAGGCCATGATGGAAGGGATAGGGCACCAGGGTATGGCCATGGCCGAAGTTACGTACTCACTAGTCCAACAAACTTCCACCGACCCCGATCCAACTCCCACAGAAGAGTTAGATCTGATTCTCGAGCCTACTTGGGCTCAAGGTTCCCTTGCCAATACTGATTCTTTAGACTTAGTCTTGCCCTTAGACGAAGTGATTATTGAAGCAATGACTAGTCTGGATAGACCTTGGGATGATATCCATCACAGATCTTATTTCCTCCCAGAGTTAAAAAGAATTGAAGCAAGAGAATTCACTTTGACTATGACTGGAGATAGGTCTTGTCCTATAAACCCCTTGGCTACACACACTATTTACACCAAGGGTAATATGGAAACCATCGCTGAAACAATACCTATTGATATATCCAGAACCTCTAGCATCATGGAGAATATTCTCCTCGGAGCTGACTGTTCACCCGAGGAAATTCAAATCTACACATATTTTTTTAAATAATTCTGTGACGTTTTTTCCTGGTCTTACGAGGAAATGCCAGGCATTGATACAAGAATCATCGAACATGAAATCACGACGTATTCTGATGCTAATCCAGTCTAGCAGAAGCTTCATCTAGTCAATCCTAACAAAGCAGTAGCTATTAAGGTTGAAGTAGAGAAACTGCTCAAAGCAGGTTTTATCTACCCTGTCCATTTGACTCAATGGGTGTCAAATCTTGTTTCGGTCGACAAAAAATAGGGTACGATTCACGTATGTATTGAATTCCGTGATTTAAACAAGGCCTATCCAAAGGATAATTTCCCCACACCATTTATTGACCAGATAGTCGATGAATGTGCAGGTTGCGAGGCCTTTTCTTTCATGGACATTTTTTCGGGATATAATCAGATACATATCAAACTCAAAGACCAACACAAAACCTCTTTCATTTGTCTATGGGGTACATTCGATTATCGGAAGACGCCTTTTTGTTTGAAAATTCTGGAGCTAGCTTTCAGCAGGCCATGTGTTTTTCTTTCCACGATCTAAAATATATAGTCGAGGCCTACCTTGATGATTTAGCATCAAGATCTCATCAGAGAGTCGATAATCCCACACACCTCCGACTTATCTTTGAGCGATGTCGCTACTACCGGATTTGCTTGAATCCTAACAAATGCATTTTTTACCTTACCTCGGGTCATCTGCTAGGTTTCATAGTTTCGACAACAAGGACCATGGTCGATCCTCTCAAAGTTGAGGAAATAGTTCAGTTGCCTCCACTGCTCACAATCCTTCAGCTTTAGAGTTTACAGAGAAAATCGAACTTTTTACGGCGTTTCGTCGCAAATTATGCCGAGATCACAATGGGATTTATGCATTTACTAAAGAAGGACGTTCCTTTTCATTGGGACGAAGCCGCTCAACTCTTTTTCGAAGCATTGAAACATGCCCTCACAACTACCCCTTGGCTTCGACCACCCAATTATAATAAGGATTTCTTATTGTACTTAGCTGTCGCAGAGTCGACCATCGGTATCGTTTTAGTTTAGGAGGATCATTTTCTCTCAGAATATGTGATTTATTACCTGAGCTGAGGCCTGGTTGGACCAGAACTCAATTATTCCCACACTGAAAAAATTGCATTGGCAACAGTTCATGCTCTCCAACAGTTTCATCATTATATTTTGTTTCGCAAGAACACTGTCATTTCCATTGTGAATCTGTTTCAGTACGTGTTGACACGATGAGTAATTGGAAGAAATATCAGTAGATGGATAGTTTTCCTTCAGGAATTTGACTTAGATTTTGTTTCGGCAAAATCCAAAAAGTTGTTGGTCTTTGTGGAACTCATCTCGAAACTTCCGGTCGAGTCTGGTGATGTTATGCCTGAAGAGTCGGCTATTAAAGGAGACATGTTTTTTATCATGTCTTTGGAACCATGGTATGGAGATGTACTTGTTTTTCTCCAGAATTTGAAGTGCCCCACCTCTGATTCTCATGATGAGTGTCACTGTACACACCATCAAGCCAAGAACTATCTCATACTCGAGGATAGTTTATATCATTGAGGTGTAGATTGCATCCTTCGTCGATGTCTCACGCATGAAGAAGCATAAATCATGCTTAACGATTGCCACACTGGAGCATGTGGCAGTCATTTTTCTAGGTTGGAAACAACCCAAAAGATTCTATCGAGCTGGTTACTTCTGGCCGACATTAATCAAAGATTGTGTTGAAACGGTCAAGAAGTGCCACTCGTGTTAGATCTTCTCTCGGAAGATGAGGGCACACCTCACTCCCATGTTTCCCATCATTACTGTTGGTCCCTTCACCAAGTGGGGGATTGATTACACTACATGAAACCCCCCTTTAGCAAGGGGGCATCGTTATATCATTATAGCAGTAGATTACTTCACCAAGTGGGTCGAAGTTATGCTAACGTTCAAAGATGACGGAGAGATCGCAACTCTCTTTTTGTTTAACCAGATAATAGCAAGGTTCGACATCCCGAGAGAGATTGTCACTGACCATGGCAGTCACTTTCAGAACAAAATGATATCAAAGTTAACATCAAATCTTGGGTTGAGGCAAGAACATTCATCACCCTACTACCCACAAGCGAATGGTTAGGTGGAAGCTGTGAATAAATCTCTTAAGACTATTCTCCAGCGAATGATCAATTCGGCCAAGTCAAATTGGCATTTGATGTTATACTCGGCATTATGGGCCTACTGAACGTCTGTTAAGACTACAAACGGTTTCTCACATTTTCAACTTGTTTACGGGCTGGAAGAAGTCTTGCCCATAGAATGCCAGATCCCTTCTCTAAAGTTGGTAGTACAGTTATTTCCAGACACTCCACCGCTTGAAGAGCGTTTATTATACCTCGAGCAGCTCAATGAGCAGTGTCATGATGTGGCCTTGGCTAACGAGGCTCACAAACAAAAATACAAGTGTCGGTTTGATCGGTCCATTCGTCCTCAGATTTTCCCTGAAGGAGACCTTGTCCTCGTCTTTGACCAAGATAAGGACCCCTTGGGGGTAGGCAAGTTCAAACCCATGTGGTTCGGACCTTTCATCGTGAAAGAGGTTCTAAAGAAGGGTGCTTATCATCTGGTGGACTTTCAGAGAATTTTTTTTGCGGAGCCTAGAAATGGGATCTACCTCAAGAAGTATTACTCGTAGGTGGGTCGCCTTGGGTGACTTCTTGTAACATATGTATAGTTCTTGTACATTTTCTTTTTTAGTTTTGTCTTTTTAGTTTTATGGATGTGTCATTTTTTATGTCATGTTTTTCACTATGGAAGATGTCAAGTGAATCATAGGTGTTCATTGGGTTTGTGGACGACGCTAGTTGGCACACTCAGAGGATTTGTTTCACATCTTGGGTGATTTTAAGATCTCAGGACCAGTTACTATCTTCAGGAGGTATCTGTTTAGGTGACACCACAAATAAATGTCGTCGAATACCTCGAAGTTCTTGAGTTGCTTCGTGATGCTTTTTCGCTTGGTATCTCACCTCTGGGTCTATTAGATGCTCAGCTGGTTGTGTCTCAGTTAAATGGGGTTTACCACGTTTACGATCCTACTCTACACCGACGGTTTCTTAGGGTACGTCTCTTAGAATGAAGCTTTGATTACATTACGTATATCCATGTTCCTAGGGGATTGAATCAAGTTACAAATACTCTAGCTAATCATATATTAGATTGGCATATTGCACACATGTAAGAAAAATCACACACACACACACATGTAAATACATTTGTAAATAAATGTAATCCATAAAACACAAAAAGTGTAAATGTGCATATATATATCGCAAAGTATCAGAGTACATAGGTTGGCATGAGCGCCTAAAAAAATATAGGTCTAGTAAGAGTCATGGGGCTTATGCCCTCAAAAATATACAAAAGGTTCCCACGACACGTAAGAAGTCTATCCTAGCTAAAGGTGGGGCATGCTGGACCTGCCATAGTGAACAACGGTGTTGGCCAAACACCGAAAGACCTGGATCCATGTCTGTGGTACCCCAACAACGTGAGTAGCATTGACGGTGGGAGATCTTCGATCTCCACCATAGGAACTGTACGAGTAAGCGCAGTGAGGTTCTGCTCCCCCTGTCTCAAAACTTTGTTAGCCTCTCCAGCTGGAGGTCCCCTTGATTTTGTTGGTCCATCGACTGGGGCTAGTCCCGCCTCTAGTCGAGGATGCCGCCTAGTCCTCGTGAAGTCTTTTGGATGCACTGGCCCCACATATGCACATAATAGATACTTAAGTGTCAAATACTCTGGTATACAAAAAAAAAATACGATATTTATAAAACTAAATAAAAATTAAATAACTTTGAATAAAAAAACTTACTCATCTCTCCTCGCTCCTCTCCGGGAGGTACAAGCATGTCAGGATCTCTAGAAAAGTTGATCCTGACATAGGGGTAGTCCTCTATGGTCGAAATCTATCATTCCCACTAGGAAACAAACTTGTCGTCAAAGGCCTCGATGGTCCTCCCTCCCCCCTGTCGCGACAACAACGCCGCCTACCTGCATAGCGCTGGGAGAGAGGCCTTGTGCCCTCATATCATCTCTCTAGGACTGAGATTGGCGACCCTCTCGAAGAATAAAGAGAAAAGAATAGTCCCAAACCCAAAGTTTTTGTGTCTCTGCATACGACACTCTGTGAGCTGCCTCTTCATGCAATCTAGTAAGGTGGTGCTCCAGTCAAAAAATTGTGCATTTAAGCACTGAACTGCACAATTCATGTGCACCCGGGAAGCCTTATGCAAAGACGTGGATCTAGTGATCTTCCCAATAAGTAGAACTATTTCTTTTAGCGATAGGTTAGAAATCTTGTTTATCGACACCTAAGTACCCACTTTGTCTATGCCAGCTTCGCAATGGAGTCCAATCAACTCCGCTATGTTGTGAGGCCCGAAGGGAAAAGTGCGAAAGTTGACTGGTTCCGCTCTCCTTGAGAGGCTAGTTAGAAAATAGATATCTTTAGTCGTTGGTGTCAATGACTGTCCCTCAAGCATGAATGCCTCTGCGTCAGGATGTCAGTAATCTACCAAGGCATTCAACAGCTTGAGTTGTGCCCGCATGAATGGACACTGGAAGAATTTCAACAAACCACATTAAGCCAATGCGACGGTAGCATCAGTGTCCTCTCTGACCAAAAAATCAATGTCCTCATGCTCCCTCTCTCTCCAATGAACATACATCCTACAATTGACAAGTTCATGGGGGATTAACTCTTGCATTTTTTTATTTTTTCCACATCATGGAGGGTATACGCGGAATGTAATATACACAGTCGTGTATGCCCGTGTGTAGTGTTTTCTCTGCATGTGGGCATACGTTGGTTGTCATAGGAAAATCTGCATATACGTAGGGGTGACCTTTTTAAAGGTCAACGCCCCCCCAAAAAACAAAAAGAAATGCACAAACGAAGAATTGAAATGAAAGAGGGGCTAGTATGTACATACTTGGTCGAAGCGGAAGTTCGTTTCGTCCACTGAAGCTCCCGGAATCAACTCTTTTGACAAAGGGGTGTTTTTGTCTTCTTAGTCAATTTTGCAATTAACAATGGTGATAATGAGCTGTCAGCTTCTATTTATAGACTTTTTGGCCCCTTTTTGTCATTTTTGGACCCCTTTGTCGTTTTTTTAGCCTGAAAATCGTTTAGTATGGTTCAAGAGTTTCTTATGGAATGTTACGATAGGGTTACTTTGGGTATTGGGAAACTTTTTGGATATTTGGGTCATTTTAAAGGTCCTTTGGTAAAAAGTCATTTTTCCAACTTGTTTCATCTAAGTTAGGATTCCACCTCCACTTTTTGTACGTCGTTGTCTTTGTTTCTTTGCCATAGGATCGATCCCACCAAGTTGTGACAGAGAACCATCATTGCTGCTTTAGAAGTGTTGTAATTTAGTGTTAGAACTTCCCACTTCATGGATGCCCTAGGTAGATCTTGGTTGCATTTTTTGGTGTCCATGCTGTCGTTAATGACTATAGGCTCAGGAGTCCTTATTAGTCTTATCCTGATTACAAGTTTGAGCCTCATCTGCTTGATTCATCATCACTCTTAACCTCACCCTTGAGACTCCCAAATAGTGACAAGTCATCTTTTAATCCCTTTTCAGACCCTCTAAACATGAAAAGATTGTCGAGCGATCTTGTTGCCCTTCACGCTCGGTAAACTGAAATTTGAAGGCACGTCTGTCCAACGATAGTTTACCCCTTTTTAGGTCTCGATGGTCAACTGTACGAACAAAGGTATACTCTAGGAGCCTCGGTTCTCTAGAAGAGTATTCTTAGGCATAATTTTAACCCTTTTTCGGGCCTGATGGACTAAATTTATGAAAAAGGAACCCCCATGGAGTCCATAGTTAAGCTCTTTTTAGACTCCCTAAAATTGAAAAGATG
Organism: Picea sitchensis; assembly: GCA_010110895.2. NCBI lineage: Eukaryota > Viridiplantae > Streptophyta > Pinopsida > Pinales > Pinaceae > Picea > Picea sitchensis. Next base: position 49,502 of record SNQJ01S0024241.1, read on the forward strand.
GTCGAGTGACCTTGTTTCTTCACACTCGTTAAATTCGTCCAAAAGAACATCCCTTACAGAGTCCATAGTTAAGCTCTTTTCAGACTCCTTAAAAGTGAAAAGATTGTCGAGTGATCTTGTCTTTATCACACTCGTTAAAAATGATTTTGAATGGATGTATTTCCAATGCTTGTTTACCCCTTTTCGAACCAACTAGACTACCTTCGAAAAAGGTACCCCAGTGGAGTCTCCTTTTATGTTTTTTCAGACTCTTTAAAAATGAAAAACCATCGAGCTTACCTTCTTTGGGCTTGTTAAAATTACATCAAAGGACGTTATCATTGTGTCTTGTTAATCACATTTGCATTCCTGCATCTTTGGCCTAATGCCGGCTCCATGTTTCCCTCAACTAAACAGTGACGTCAACGCACGCTCCCTCCACAACCCGTAGGTTGGAAGGTCCACGTCAACATAGGATATTTCCTTTACCATAGCCCGAAGAACTCTAACGGCTCTTCTATTTCCCTATCGGGAAATCTGCACCCACAACAAACTTTCACTGGATCCCCTCTTTGCACTTGGGAGATCGGACTTCGCAACTTCGCGAATCCAGTGGTCAAGCATTAGACTCTCGAATCCCCGAATCCCGATACAGTCAACGCTGACCCTTCCTCTTTCCTTTTGGGATTTTCCCTATTGTGATTTTGACGATCGCGATGTCGAACAACTCGTCATCCTCAACTCCCGAATCCCGATTTGCCGAAACTCCGATATATTCGCGAGCTTTGACCTTTCAACGCTAATTCACTTCATCGACACTTCAGACTTCGCGATATTGCGAATCCTAATGTAATGAATTCGGGATTTTACTCCACGAAACTCCGAAGTAGTGTGCCACCTATCCACCTCACTGACTCCTGTGGTCCCACACCATTCTCTTAGCCTTCGGGATATCGCGTTTTTCAATTTTGCGATTCCCGTTGCAAGTTTTACGGGACTTCCACCCACGAAAACCTGATACAAGTATCCATGGGTAAATCCAACGACCCTTATGGCTCGGATCTACGGTCCTACCCCTCCTGAGCTTTGAACCCTCCGGAACACTCGTGGTAACTCACTTGCTCTTCCATGAGATCTGACGGCTCATGGGATTTCACGAATCCTCCTCAGATAATTTCGACCATCCGTCCCTCCTTGATGATTTTCTGCAGATGAACTAAGTGTTCCTCCACAAACTTGTCCACCTGCGGTGCAAACTTACAACGCCTTCTTAATTCTTCCAGGTACAACTCCTGTGCAACCCTTTCAATGGTTATAAGGCTCTATCCTTCCTGAGCTTCCTTATAACTCCGAGTCTTAGAGAAGACTCTTGCGCGCACTCCTTGCGGAAACCTTCAGACACTTCCAAGTGTTGAATTTCCTTTGACCCTGCGCACACCTGCAACAACAATCTCTCAACACTTCACTCAGGTTCGTAACCCTGAGACTTCACTTGGCCTGCGCACTCCTTGCATGACTCCTGTGCTCAACTGCACTTCTGCGTGAATGAGAACAAAAGCTAAACTATCTGAGCCCTTTGTCAACGCACTCCTTGCGGACATTTCAACTACACTCCTTGCAAGAATCCTTACTCAGATAGAGAAACAATTGAAACTCATTCCCTTACCCTTTCCTCTCAGATTTCAGACATTCAACAATAAATCATTCATACATGGCATAAAAGCAATTGCATGACAGAAAGAGAAAAATTTTTATGAGCATAACATTCAAAGATGCATACACAAAGAATATATGGACACCATGAGTCTGAATCACATCTTTCTTTGTATTAATTCATAACTTCTGTACATGGAGTCTGCTACATAGCTCTCTGTCTCTCTTCTATGCTCTATCTCCAAATGCTGCTTATGTTACAATACACAATGAGGGTGTCTAAATCCCGTTTCCCTCTTGCGCTCTAAAACTGTCTAATCTAGAATTAAATTCTATCTACTTTACATTAACTACCATAAATTCCTTCTACCTACTAAGGACAAGAACAAATCGCTCCAGGTCTGTTTACATTTTACAAGTGCGCCTCTCCTTAATGACTTCATTTAAGATTGGGCAACAACTTCGAGGTGATTTCAAAATTTGTGCTGGGCACTTGTCCAACTGTCCATTGTCTCCGCGCTGGATCGCTTGATGTTAGTGATGCTCCTGCATCAAACAATCTGAATCATTCCTTATACGCAATCCTTGTAGCACTTTGCCTCTGCGTATTGACACCTTGACCCATGGAGGGATTTTCCCGAGTGTCCTTTTACTGCATATGTCTCCTTTCTCTGAGCATTAGTTTGTTCCTTGTGCTTGGAACTAGTATGTTTGCAACACTCGTTCCCCCTTTGTAACATAGCATTCTTTTATTCTTTTTCAATCTTCCCAGAAATTATTGAAAAAGACAAAAAAATCAACTATACCCCAAAAAGAGGAAGGGAAAAGTATTTTCTTTTTGGCAACACATGAGTTTCCCTTAGACAAAGCACATCCTTCCGTTTCTTCGTCAAGCTCTGGGATTTAATATGACCTTAAGAAGTTGTTCTCGCTACATAGAGATGTGTCCTCCTCCATTTGTTTATTCTTCCAAACATATGGAGAGTTTGCGTTGCCTCCTGCATCATGAACTTATGTCAATACCATGTTTTCTGAGTCTCATCCATTGTCGTGCTATTGTCCAAGGGAAGTTTTTACCAAGCTTGAGTCAACCCTTCTACAGTTTGTCTCTTGACCTCATGCTCAACCATCCCAAAAAGCCCAATCAAGTCTTTGTTCAAAATCAATGAAGCCCTTAGCCTGACCATCAAGATCCTCTAGTCTGTTCCCAATGAGTCGTCGAAGACCTCTGGGTAGTGAAGTAGTACACTCATATTACACTCCTACCTAAGTTATGAATATTTTTGAAGTTGTTTCTCGAGCTCTGAAGGCCTCATCTCTAGCCATCAGGAATCATTAGCTTCTTGAAGATGGATACTATAAATGTATATATTTTTTATTTCGAGATGTAGATCCATTGTGTATTGCTCACACCTACACTTTATATAGTTATATGACATGGATCTGTAGTGTATTTGATTGGCATCCATGCTTTTATTTCATTCCGAGCATGGGTATGCCTGCCTCGGTGAGACAATTGTTATTTTGTAGATGGCACCTCCCGAACTTTGGTCCCTAGGCTCACTCGCTTCGTACGTTGGTAAATATTGGTAATGTATTTCGGCCATCGGATTCTCTTATGACCTCACACATTAGGGGGCATTTGTTATAACCCTAATTTTCACCAGACATGCATACCTGGCATCAGGCCATCTCACTTGCCACTTTTTCCAAGCCACCATTGAACAACTCTTCTAAAAACCATCCTTTTGAAGATGTACGCACCCTGCACCACTGCTACCCGCATGTATATGCTAGATGACGCATTACAGACAGTGTATACTAACAAAAACACAAAAAATAGAAAGTTGTAGACATAATACAGATTTCCAGGTAATTTCCTAAACCGTTTGGCCACCCATAGTCAGTCACTCAACCGGATAACTAACCTCTTTTAGCCTAGAAAAGAAGAGGTAGGGGTCCCATTTCAAATGGAGAAAAATAAGAGCAAAGAAACTCTGCCCTTTTTGGTATTCCCCTTGCCCCAATCTTTTGCAACCATTTTGTGAGAACTGAAGAGGAGAAGCATATGTGGAAGTAGTTGGTGCACAGTTGAAGAGGATCCCAGGACCAGATTCGAGGATCAGTAGCCGATCTCACCATTGTAAGTGACTTTTGCAAGGTTAATAAAAAGAATTACTTTTTTCGTCCCGCCATATGAGGTGTTCAATATTCAGTTTTGATTTATATTTTATTAGAACATTTAACCCACTAATTCATATATAAGATGGAAGTTCGTAGTTCTTTGTTTGTATGTTTGTGAATKTAGGTTGGATTTGGGAGGAGACTTGTAGTCGAGGATAAACTGAATGCAAAAGGATCGACACCAAACACAGAGTTCAAGGTAGAGTTACCAGATCCTTTTATCCTTGTGTTTTATGCATGAATGTGGGGTTTATGTCGGGATAATAGTAAAAAGTAGGAGACTTTAGACGATTATTTCTGCATGCATTATAGAACCCTTAGTGCTAGTTCATAGGGGGTTTTCCCACCCACATCAAAAATTCCACCTTTCTAGGGATATGGTCTCTTCATTCCTTAATTATAGGTCTTACCCCCTCTCACCTAGGGGTAACTAGAGGAGATCAAGTCTCATGGCCCACAATGAAGACAATGATATTGATGATCATGATGATCAACATGTCCACAAAGATCGACCTAGAAGCTCCTCAAATGCCTCTTCCTCACCAACACTTCTCATCACACTCAATTAGCAAGGTTCATTGGGAGATGATGGCCCAAAACATTATGAGGTACATCAGTCCTTGTTTCATATAAAGTGTCATATATAGTACATTGGGAATTTGAGTAGTGATCATAGGTTGCATAATGAATCATGAGCCCAAATTTATTATTTTTTTCCTTGTTTCACCTCGGTGACCATCTTGGGAATCCTAGTCCTATGTTTTCACTTTTGGGGAAAAAAGATACTACTAGTGGTTCCTTTAAAGGGGTAACATACCATTCCCAATCATACTTACCACTTTCCATCCTTCATCCTTCCATTCTCCCACCTTTTGGGTAATGTGGTTACATGTACACACAAACGACATGTACTTCATTCTCTTATATGAAGAAGGGGATAAAGACCAAGAGATAGATTGTAACTGGCTGGTAAAATGAAAAAAAAATTGAAATTTAGGATAGTTAGAATCCATAAGTCCATAATTGAGCTCTATCCCATCATTAATGGAGAGCTCCCCTAGTCCTAATGTGATTAAACACATTCATCTATCAAAAGAGGACTTGAATATATCATGAATAACAACAAAGGAAGTTATATGCTTGAAACATTTTTAAGGGGACTCACAAATCATATAGAATAAAATAAAAAGGTAAAATAATGGGTTCAAAATGCAAAAAACACCGAGGAAAGGGTAAATCAGTCACCAAGAACACCCTCTACAAGGGAACTCATGGATGTGAGTCCATACATTGTATTTCATGTTAATGACCCAATGCCCAGAAATAAACCACGTGACAACCACACATTCATTACATATCTCTGATTGGTTCTTCTAGGAAATATCTCTCCAATTGGGTACTCACACACCTAGTAGGTTCCTTTGATGGCCCTCCCATACCTAAACTTTCCAAATTGCATCAAGTATTTGGCATGTGTGAATTTTGAAGGGGATACCCAATGGGATTTGTTCATTTGGCTTATGTATTATTTTATCGCCTACTTTATTTGCTTCTTAGGACTATTATAGCTTGTGATTGTTGGTTTTACTTGAGTCCATGGTTTTGACTGACTTGGGTGTACTTGACATCGTATTTGGAGGACGTATTTGTTCTTTCACCCAGGATGTTGTGCACTTTGTATAGGATACAACACGTGTGATGTAGAGACTTGGGTCACTTGATGGTTGAAACCATTTAGATACATCCTCTCACACCTCTTTGGCCTTGGAAGATGGACAAATGAGCTCTCCTTTGATAGATATGGTCATGATGGCATGAACATGGGAATAAATTTCACACCTTGTATAGTGCACCCCACACCTTATTCATAATTTGATGGAGGATATTCCACTTGGTTATGCTTGGACCCCACCGATAAAGGTGATTCTTGATCATTCCACCTTGGAAGTTGGCCTTACCACCTTGGAATTTTAGCTCCTTGATGATGATGGGATTTCTTGCCATTGGGGAATCATTTGATGACTTGGATGATATCACATTTGATGAGGAGATGCACTTTTCACCTTTCTTACACCATTTGGTGATGACACATGGCCTTGGGAAGTCTTCACAGACCCTCTTGGAGCATAACGTCGCCACACATGTGGCCTATGAGGGAATTGCATTGGTGTATTACCATGCTTTTTTATTGTTAAAGGTTATTTGAGGGGTCAACCCCACTTGTATCATGGATTCATTATGATTTTAGACATAATTTTGGACAAACCACCTGGTTAGCCTTATATATAAAGGTTAATGCTTCATTTGTAAACTCATCATCATAAGATATCACATTTGTGGGATCTCATTAGTATAAAATTTCACTCCATCTATATTCTTTTTTCTTTGGATGTATTTTGTGCACTTTTGGAGGATAATTGTGGTTGATTTGTATTATTTTTTGTGTTCTATATTAAGCTAGGGTTTCCTCATGCATTTCAATTTGGTTGAAGTAAGTTTGTTTTATCAAGCTTGAGTGTTTGTTCATGGTATATTGTGGTAAATACTATATGTTAATTTGTTGCATGCTACCTTGTTCTTGCTTGAAACCCTAGGAGGGACTATAAGTATTCACCCCCCTCCCTATTTCATTTGTCTTGTTTGTTGAATCATTTGATACCTAGTCCTAGGGATATTCCCTAGGGTTGTGTCTTGTCTAGCTCAATGTCTAGGGTTTATAAGGCCATAAACTTTACACCTTGACCTAGTTCACTCTAATCCTCAAATTGGACATCCCAGAAGAAAGTGATGACACCTACGGTTTATAAGGTCATAAAATTTAGGGAATCCCCTCTTGAATTTGATCCTAGGCCTATAAGTCCATAGTCCTAGGGTTTCAAATTCTCATCTTCTTGGACATCCAATTATGGTGTTGCTTGACTAAATTTCCCTAAGAGAAAATGACATTAGTCTAGTATTTGCAAGTGATGAAACTCCCTAAAAACTCTCTCTCTCTCTCTTAATTTTTTTTATTAGATTAACTCTTACCATGCTTATGCAAGTCCAACGTTTAGCAGTCTGAATAAATTTATTGTTTCTGTTATAAATTTTTGCTACAACCATTAGGACTTTGTTGGATTGCTGAAAACTTACTAAATATTGTGGTTTAAGAAGGTCAAAATCATTGTTGAATGTTTGAATCCTATTCCATGTGTTGAGTACTATATTTTAAGATTTTATTTACATTTTTTGAGGGTTGGTTTATTGTTTTTGTTATAAAGCATTCTTGGTTGGTATAATCATTGTTTAATGCTGTAATTTTTCTACAACAACCCTCTTGCTTGATGGCCAATGTTCTAAGGGTGATAAATCATGTTCTAGACTTCCCCTCCTTCCCACTCTCACGTGTTTGATTTTATTTTTGGCTATGTTATGATTATTCCAACTCATGGTTAATTTGTTCTTGATATATTTTTGTGTTAGTTCATAACTAAGCACAAAGGTGGGATTTTTGACTTATATGAAATGTTAGGATGGATTCAAGATGGTTCTATGATTATACTTAGTTTATATTTTGTGATGTAGAGTAGGCTAGGTAGGCTAGATAGGTCATCTTGTGTGCTTGGTTTATTGCATTTATTTATTTTATTGATATTTTAAATTTCTTATTCATGCATTCATCTTAGCCTAATGTTTATATTATAAAAAATAAAAATGATATATTGACGAAAATAATTTTTTTTTATTTCTCGCATGGTTTAATATTTTTATAACCAAGGTGGATAACATCCCCATTCCTTGTAGTACTAATGTGTTCACGTTAGAATGTAACATGTTATTTTAGAGTGATTTAGGTTGTAGGTCTTGGAGTACCATAGATTTTGAGGTTCTCATGTGCTCTACAATGAGAACATGTCCCCATGTTGGATCCAGATGTTACCCTCTCTCACCTAGGGGTAACTAGAGGAGATCATGTCTCATGGTCTGCAATGAAGAATGTGATCCCGAAGATCATGACGATCAACATGTCCATATAGATCATCCGAGTAGCTCCTCAAATGCCTCTTCCTCACCAAAATTTCTCAACGCACTCAATCAAGAAGGCTCATTGGGGGATGGTGGCCCAACACATTATGGGGTACATTAGTCCTTGTCTCATATAAAGTATGATATTTAATACATTGGGAATTTGAGTAATGATCATAAGTTGAATTTGGATAATGAAGCATGAGCCTATAAGTTATTATTTTTTCCTTGTTTCACCTTGGTGGCCATCCTAAGCATCCTAGTCTTATGTTGTCACTCTTGGGGGAAAGGGGTACTACGGGTGGTTCCTTGAAAGGGGTAATGTGCCATTCCCAATCATACTTATCAATTTTCATCCTTCATCCTTCTACTCTCCCATATTTTGGGTAATGTGGTTACATGTACACCAAAAAGGGGTGTACCTCATTCTTTTATGAGAAGAACAAGATAAAGGACAAAAGGTAGATTGCAGTTGGATGATAAAAAGAAAGAAATGAGATAATTAGGATAGTTAAACACCATAAGTCCATAATTAATCTCTACACCCTCTTTAATGGAAGTTGGACCTATTTGTAATGTGAATAAATTCATTCATCTATCAAAAAGGGACTTGAATATATCCTGAATAAAAACAAAGGAAGTGTTATGCTTGAAATTTTTTTAAGGGGACTCACAAATCACACAAAAAAGGAAAACAAAAAGGAAAAATAAGGGGTTTAGAATTCCAAACACGCCAAGGAAAGGTTAACTCAATTTCCAAGCACACCCTCTACAAAGGCACTCATGGAGGTGAGTCCATACCTTGTCTTGCATGTTAATGACCCCATGCCCATAAGTAAAACCCATGACCACCACACATCCATTACATATCTCTGATTGGTTCTTATAGGAAATATCTCCCTACTTGGGTACTAACACACCTACTAGGTTGCTTTGATGTCCCTCCCATACATAAACTTTCCAAATTGCATAATCTCTCGGGCTTGTGTGAAGTTTGAAGGGGATACCCAATGAGAGTTGTACATTTGGATCTTGTATGATTTGATGTCCTACTTTATATGCTTCTTAGGACCAATATAGCTTGCAATTATCAATTTTACTTGATTCCATGGTTTTGAATGAATTGGGTGTACTTGACATTGTCTTTGGAGGAAGTATTTGTGCTTTCACCCAAGACATTGTGCACTTTTTACATGATACAACACATGTGATGCACAATGTTGGGTCACCTGATAGTTGACCCCCTTCAGATACATCTTTTCACACCTCTTGGACCTTGGACAATGGACACATGAGCCCTCCTTTGACATATATGGTCATGATGGTAGGAACATTGGTAGAAATACAACACCTTAGGTAGTGTACCCCACACCTTTTTCAACATTTGATGGAGGAAATTCCACTTGGTTATGCTTGGACCCCACTAAAAGAGGTGATGCTTGATCATTTCACATTGGACTCTATCCTTCCCACCTTGGACATTGAGCTCCTTGATGATGATGTCATGTGCTAGGGTTTGCTTGATGATAATGGACTTGCTTGCCATTTTGGAACCATTTGATGACTAGGATGATTTCACATGACCCTTGATAAGGAGATGCACTTTCCACAATGCCTACACCATTGGCTGATGACACATGGCCTTGGGAGGCCTTCACACACCGTCTTGGAGTATGATGTCACCACATGTGTGGCCTAGGATGGAATTGTATTAGTGTATTAGCATGATTTTTCATTGTTAGAGGATATTTGAGGGGTCAACCCCACTTGTATCATGGATTCATTGTGATTTTATACATAATTGTGGACAACGCACTTGTTTAGACTCATATATAAAGGTTATCACTTCTTTTGTAAACTCATCATTATAAGATCTCACATTTGTGGGATCTCATCACTACAAAAGTTCGCTCTATCTCTCTTCTTTTCGCTTTGGATGTTTTGTGCACAATTTTGGAGGAAAAATGTGGATGCTTTGTCTTATTTTTGGTGGATGATCTTGAGGTAGGGTTTCCTCGTTCATTTCGACTTGGTTGAAGTAAGTTTATTTTATCAAGATTTAGTGTTTGTTCATGGTATATTGTGGTAAATGCTATATGTTAATTTGTTGCATGTTACCTTTTTCTTTCTTGAAACCCTAAGAGGGATTGGAGGTCTCCATCCCCCTCCCTATTTCATTCATCTTGTTTGTTGAAGCATTTGATATCTAGTCCTAGGGATTAAAAGTACTTATCCACCTAGGGTTTTGTCTTGTCTAGCTCAACATCTAGGGTTTATAAATCCATAAACTTTAGGCCTTGAACTAGTTCACTCTGATTCTCAAATTAGACGTCTTAGAAGAAAGAGACAACACCTAGGGTTGATAAGGCCATAAAATTTAGGGACCCCCTATTGAATTTGATCCTAGGCCTATAAGGCCATATCCCAAGGGTTTCAAATTCTCATCTTCTTGGCTATCCAATTTATGGTGGTCTTTGACTCCATTGTCGAAAGATAAAATGACAGTAGTCTAGTATTGAAAGTGATACAACTCTCTTAAAACTCTCTATCTCTCTCAAAATGATTTATTACATTAAGTGTTTCATGGTATTACCATGCTTATTCAGGTCCAATCTTTAGCAATCTAGATAAATTTATTGTTGATATTACAAAATGTTTCTATAGCCATTAGGGATTGGTTGGATTGTTGAAAACTTACTTAATACTGTGGTTTAAGAAGGCCAAAATCATTGTTGAATGTTTCCATCTTATTCCACTTATTGAGTACAATATTTTAAGATTTTTAAATTTTTTTTTGAGCAATTGTTTTCTTTCTACTGTTATAAAAAATTCTTGGCTGCATAATCATTGTTTACTACTACAATTTTACTACAACAAGCCTCTTGTTTGATAGCTAGTGTTCTAAGGGTGACAGCTCATGTTATAGACTTGGTAATTGTCATATCATGCATTGGTAAACTTGGATTACACATATCAACCAATTACCTTGTCTAAACTATTCTTACATTTTGACTTTTCCCTAGACCTATCATTATCTTTTGAGGTGAGAAAGATAAGGGGCATAAGCTTGGCTAAGATTGCTATAGAATCCCTTGAGGTCACTAGGGAAGCCTTCCTTGTGTTGGATCTCTTTCCTTCACTAAAAAAAGGGAAGTAATTTCCTAGGTGACAATGACAAGCATTTCTAGTTGTTACACAATATTGGCATCTTCCGAAGGGAATTGCATGTTGTCTAGGAATAAGTGCATACTTGCATGGGTTTACTCCACTTTGCATGCATGAGACGACTCACTCTAGTTTGCATGCATGAGCTAATTTACTCCACTTGGCTAGTAAAATCCAAGTTAACTCCCTCATAAAAGCACATTGGATAATTAGAGTACATTCTCTCATGCTTTGCATGTAGCTAATCCTAGTATAGTTTCATGACTATTTCTTATATATTGCATTCAATTACATTGCATTGTAATGATTATTCATTTATTCTTTGATGATTATTATTGTTTCATAGGTTAATGAAAATTATTTTTCTCCTATGATTCTTCTTCTCTTATCTTCTCTCAAATTATTTATATTACTTCTCAATTAGATTCTAGATCCTCTTTCAGGTTGATCAACTAAATATTACATGGTATAAGAGCATGATAAAATATTACAAGGTATTTTGAGTTCCATATTTGACATATTTTGAAAAAATTTCATACACCCTTTTTGCCTCATTGTTCCTCCATAATCATCATTTCACCATTCGCGCCATCGCATTAGTTTTGACATTTAAATAACCCACTGTCAATATAATATGAAATTTATTATTTTTAATGAATTTATGAATTGAAATGTGTTTTTATTATTAAAATACAGTCTTGTAGCCATATGTGTGCACATCCTACAACCCAAGTTCATTTTTGATAGCCACTTAGATGATTAGCATGCCAACACAGCTCAAGGAGAGAACATTCCACATGAGTTTTGTTCTGAGGTGGCATGATAAGGTTTCATGTTGATTAAATAAAACCCTGGTCGATAACAGCCAATTCTAGCTCATGGTCAATGTCCAGGTAAAAATACAGACTTGTTGTCGGATTTCCTGTAGCGTATTATTTTCAAAGACGATCTTTGTGGATTATTTGCAAGTCGATGGGACCGAATTGGGAAATTCTGAAACATGGGTTTTTTTGGTAGAATACACCCATTTAGAAGTTGCGTGGGCAGGTTTATAGAAATAGAGTAATAAAGGATATATAAGCATGTTTTCAAAGGGGATTCTAATGAAGATCACCATAATTTCTGCAGTAACTACATATTCCTGTAACAGAGTTGTAGCTTTGGAATATTGCATAAACCACGACTTGGAGGTGGTTCTAAATCGATACGATATGGTTACCTACCTATCAGCCAAGATCCATAGCTAGTGTGGAAGAAAAGTCAAACTCCAGGTGAATGTCTGACTTCACTTGAAGGACTGTAATCTGCAATAAATATAGCATTTAGTGACGATCAATCCAATATATCAATACATTTATTTCGCTGAGTTCACTTTCATTCTGATTGTTGGACTTGATTTATGTTGCGAGATTTATTTGATTTAATGCTTTATAAAACTATAGGAGTCATTTGAATCATTGATAAGAACTATATACAAATATTGTTACAGGAATAAAATACTATGACTGGAATGAACAATACAGCTCCAATATTTCATCTTGATTCCTGAAATTGATTTATGAAGCAAACTACCTTTTGAATTCATTAGAACTATTTTATAATTTTAGAGTTTGTCATCTAATACTCATATTTTTTTTTCTGGCATCTCATAAGTCTACGAATTTTTTATTGTTAATTTAATGTAGCAGAGTTTAATCCATTAAACTGAGTGACAGGTATCAGAGCAATTTTGAATACAAGGAAATAGTATACAAGTTTGAAGGTGGAAGAAACAAATTAGAGCACAACAAACATGATGGATCAGTCTCAATAGATAATCTTCGCACCACTCATCTACAATGAATGGAAGACACTGGTGGTTATTCTCTTGCATAGGAAAGGCCTATATATGATCAAAATGGGAATTGAGACATAACCAAATTACATTGTTGAAAAGGAGAATGGTTTAATCGAATGGATGAATCATATGTATTTTTATGTCTCTCTATTCTCACAAGTTCTTATTCCATAACGAAGGACTTTTCAAGAAGAAAGATGTGTTGTGAGGACATTAGTTGGAAAATGAGCTCATATGTTTTAGGCCAAGAAGATTCAATACTATTAACACACAATTTATTTCCTTAGTGCAAATTCTTTACAGGGTGCCAAGACTAGTGGAGCATCAAAATATGTCATCATTATCATTTAGGAAACAAATTCTCTTCTCTTAGTGAAGGAAAGATCCAAAACAAGGAAGGCTTCCTTAGTAGACCCAAGAAATCCTAAGGTAACACACAATCAATCCTAAGGCTTCCTATGTAACTACACACACATGAAAAATATCAAGTAATTCAAAGATAAGGTGGTGACTCAAAGGAAATTCCAAATTTGGTTTAAAGTGTTCTAAGGATAATTTAAGGTGTTTGTCAAGTAACTATCTCATGAAAAATAATTCCCAAACCACTCAAATATGAAAATTACTGATGGATATTGTACAACTTGCAATGAAGATAGGAAAATACAGTAGTAAACAAGTTACAGCTGCAATACAATTCAACCCTCAAAATGACTTATAAACTAGGATAAAACATGGCTAAAATAATGAATAAATCTAGGGTTTGATTAACTTTTCAAATCTGGAAATCACAAGGCTTATAAAAACAAACTAAAATAAGAAATTTATCCCTAATTATGCAGCAATATAAATCAACAAGGTAAACTTTATGCAATAAAAATATTTCAGGTCAAGCATGCAAGAAAACCCTAGGATTTGAGGTCAAGAACATAAAAAAACCCTAGAATTTTAAATAAAAAATACATGAAAACCCTAGATACCTAGGGTTTTTGTTTTCTAAAAATTAAATGTAAGCTAGACAAAACCCTAAAGTTACCCTAAAACATTGACTAAAGTTTCAAATTTTGGATTGATTAGATGGGAGAAGACTAGTGCCTATTAATTGTTTTTGGTATATGGGGTCAAATAAGACCTCCCTTGAGACGATGTAAGTAGATATATAGTGATAAGGGTTTTCCACTACAAACCCTAGAAGATCCACCTAGTACCTAACAAACTTCATTACAATTCAATGGGAGATACTCCACTACTAATCTTCCAAGGGTTTAAATGAAGGAATTTGTTCTAGAAAAATATGAAGAGAATTCACCAACACCATTAGAAAAGTACAATTACACTTAATAATCATTCAAAATCAAAATCCAACAAGATTTATAGAGACAAGTTACTCAAGAAATATTTTTCATCCATAAACCCTAGACATGATAATCCACAAAAGTTGCAAAGTCATCCACATGATATCATCCTTAAGAAGAAGGTGTTTTAGTTATCCATCCATAGAAAAAAGATATAAGTCATTGTAGAGAAGTAGCGATAATCCTCTACAAGTTCTAGAAATGATACAAATGAGAAGTGTTTCTCTTATTTATATGAGAGATATAACACCCTTCTCATTAAAATAAGAATATTTTCCTAGCAAAATCCCTAATAAAATAAAATTTTCCTTTATCTATGTGCAAAGCCTAGAGATAAGGCCACAATACATAAATAATCGATGATAGAAGAGTGGATAGGTCAACATGACCCCCAACGATGCTCCCAAGATGAATTAAAGTGCTTAAATGCTAAGACATCCTCCTCAACATATGGAACGACCTCCTAAAAGGTGGAATGACCTCCACAAAAGGTGTCCCATGAATGGTAAAAATTTAGTGATAATCCTCTCATGGAATATTTTAAAAGGCATCATAAATATGTCAAATTTTCCCTGAATTCATAGATGATTTTAGGGGCTAATTTTCCATGGTTTTAGAGGCTTCTATTTATAGAGATATAACACCCTTCTCTTTAAAGTAATACAATTTTCCTAGCAAAATCCCTAATAAAATAAAATTTTCCTTTATCTATGTGCAAAGCCTAGAGATAAGGCCACAATACACTAAATATCCATGATAAGAGTGATAGGTCAACAAGACCCCCAATGATTCTCCCAAGATGAATTAAAGTGCTTAAATGCTAAGACATCCTCCTCAACATATGGAACGACCACCTAAAAGGTTGAATGACAAAAAGGTGCAGGGTCCCATGAGTGGTAAAAAATTTAGTGATAATCCTCTCATGGAATATTTTAAAAGGTAATTGGTAAATATACCAAATCTTCCCTCAATCTAGTAGATGCATTCTTTTAGGGCTAATTTTCCATGGTTTTCCAAAATGAGATTCGCTATTTTGAAAAATGATTCACTTCTAAACTCTATGGATAAAATTTTACTCCTAAAATCATTTAAAATTCTGCAAAAACTATATAAAATCCTTAGAAATTTGAATATTTTACAAAAATATCGCTAATCATTTAGAGTTGGTATATGAAGGATTTTAGTAATATCAGCCAAGGCTTAAGACATTTTAAATAAATTTCCATCTTTAAAACCATCCCCGCCTTCCCGAATTTCTATTATGACCACATTTCATAAATCCTATGGCCCTTTTTCATATAATGACATTGATCTAGTCATATTTTGGGCATTCTGTCAAAAGACAATTGTTGTTGAAGTAGGACACCCTCAAAATATGTGAAAAGGCATGTTAAGGGGCTCTAAAGTGAAACGTTCCCTCAAAAGTGTAAAACATTTCATCCTCCAAGTGTAAAGTCGCCTCCAAAAGTTTCAACGTTCCATCATCAAGGTGCCATATCATCTCCAATATTGGATGCTAGGATGTCTCAACAAGGGTGCCACATCCTCATAAGGCTCAAATCCTCTAAATAATGTTCAAAAAACTCTAAAAAATGGTGGGACAACCTCCATAAAATGTTCAAGTAAACCCTCAATGTCCTCTAAAGTACCAAGGCTCTATCCAACAAAATATCCATGTAAAGTACATCATCCAAGGAGGGGATCATGTGGTCAAATGTATCCATCAAAATTAGAGGCATGTACACATGTCAAATGCAACATAGAAAGTGAATCATGTCAATGAAAAATCAATTAGATAGATCACATTAAGCACCCTATTCAAAATTCACACTAGCACATAAACTTATACAATTTTCCAAGTTTAGTTATGGGAGGGTCATCATTAACCCCTATTAGGTGTGCCAATACCTAAAAAAAGGAGTATTTCCCAATAAACCCATCAAGGAGTATGTGTAATGACCTATGGTATGGTTTGGGTTTTACTTCATGGGTGATGGAATATTCATGTAAGGTTATTTATGATACTGATCCTTATGACAACCTTTGTATGAGGGAGCGTTTAGGTGACGACTTGCAATTTCCTCAACATCGTGTCTTTCGAAACCCCCATTTTCATTTTTCTTTATTAATTCAACCTTTTTTGGATTTTCATTTTCATTTTATAAGTCCTTTTGTTAGGTATGCATTCATTGCATAGGAGTTGGGGTGATGGCCTCTTAGCTAGAAGGAAAAGCTCATGCTTCCTTTTTCTTTCTTGATTATTGACTTTGTTTTTCTTTCCTATTTGTTTCACTTTTCATTTCGAGTAAGGATTAGAATATGGACATGTTACCCCCATAAAGGCCCCCAATAATACAACTCTTCCCAAGAGTAAGAACACTTGACTAGGAGATGATTATGATCATCAAGGTGAAATGAGGAAAAATGCATAAATTTAAAGCATCATGATCCATCATCTTATTCAACCCATGGTCGTTATTTTCATGTCAAATACATTGAGAATTAATACTTAATATGAAGAATTAAAACAAGATACCTCATGTGTGTCATGAACCGTATCATTTGATGCGAGTGAGTTTAGTAGAAAGTGGAAGGTATATGTGGGAAATTGTCTATGTAGAATCATGAATGTCATCATCAGAATTGCTGTCTATGATGGGAGAAAAAATCTCCTCTAGTTACCCCCAGATATGAGGGGGTAACATATACTTTCTAGGATTTCTTCACCAACTATAAATCACTATTACTTCAGCTCAAATTATGTGGCATAGAAAATATGGATAAGGAAGAGAAATTCATTCTCTAAATTCTATCCAAACTATGTTCTGAATACTTAGTTTTTGTTTCTACCTTCCATGCAAGAAGATCTATATTTGAAGCTGCTTGGAAGATTCCTTCAATGGATAATTGTGTTTCCTCTCTCATGCAAGAGAAAGTTACCCTTGTTCAAATGGGTTCCCTGAAGACAACGAAGGCGCATGCATTTTCAACAAATGAGAGAAGTAAGACTAGCAGCAAGCTTAAACAACAATTCAAAGGCAAGAAAGACCAAGATCAGAAGAAGGAGCACTATCCGAAATATACACAAGAGTTCTCCAACTCTAAAACTAGGAAAATAAAGAAGGATAAGGTGATATGTTCTTACTATAAGAAACCTAATCATAAAGAACATGAATGCATGAGGAAGTATATTGATTAGATGACCCATATTCTTGAGAGGCATACTATCAATGTACTTGATAATGTCAAGAAGAAAGATGATAAATTTGAAAAGCCAGGATATGATAAAGGAAAAGGAAAGGAAATAGGACATGCACTTGTTTTTGCCTCTTTCTCATTATCTAACCGGTTTCTCTATTTAGGAGCCTCAAACCATATGGACTCATCACAAAAAATATTCACTTCTTTGGAGCCATGTACTAGTCCTACCATCTTAATGGGAGATAATACACTGATTTAAGTATGTGGGAAATGAACCATTGATTTAGATCATGGTAATTTTAAGAATGTAATACATGTACCTTAATTGTCCATCAATCCTATTTCAATCTATCAAACCACCCATTCAGGTATCGACAAGGGAGTGGAGTTCACACTAATTCAATAGTAATTACAATTTTTTTATGGAACAAAGGTTGCAGTTGGGAAAGAATATCACTAGTATAGGTTGTATGTCTTTTCTAATTTTATTCCTAAATATCCTTCTAATGTAATTCTAACACATTGTGATGAAGTAATTAGGTTATGGTATGAAATATCTGGTCACCTTAACTAATGCTATTTGTAGAAGCTCCGTAAGCATGGTACATAGCGACAAGATTGACATACATTAAGTATTTTGATGATGTATTTCAAGGCTTAATTCTTGGAAATTATCTTGAAGAAAAAAATGAAAAGAGAAAGGCATGAAGATCCTCACTATATCTTGAGCTTGTTTACAATGATATCATGGCTTCATCTCCCCACCCATCCATGAGCAGGGCCAAGTGTGATTTTACCTTTATTTATGTATGATCAAGTTACACATTGGTATACTTCCTCAAGAATAAATTAGAGGTTTTTTGTTTTTCCAGATACTTCAAAGGTCTTACAGAGAAGTGACCAGGAAAGGGAATCAAGATCCTACATATAAACAATGCAGGGAGTATGTGAAAAAATATGTCCAACATCTATGGGTAGAGGTAGGTATTGTGTCTTTTCATTCACTTCACCAAATCCTTGTAGACATATAAATATTTACCAACTCCTTCACCAAGAAGAAGTTCACAGACTTACGAGATCACTTGGGAGTGAAGGAGATATCTTCTTTAGACCAGGATTCTTAGTCTACTCAACACTATCCTACTTTTTTGGGGGTTTTATTCCCACTGGGTTTTCCCTCTTTCCTCACTTTTCAGAGATATTTTTTTGTACTTGGGTACCTAACATGGCTTTATTTTTCTAGGAACCAATTTTTTTCATGCATTATACTCAACTAAGTTAGGCTTAACGGGGGTTATTGGTGTACATGCATCATTTTCCGTCATATGTGTACTCATTTTCCCTCACATGAGTAATTATATCTCTCCTAGAGTGCACTTTAGCTTCATTGTATGTAATACCATGGGAAAATTTAATACCCCTAGGTTGATTCCCAATTGTATGATACATATGTTTCATAGGTTGGTGAGCTAAGTTATTATAGGCCAGAGTGCCTCTATGATTATTGGGCTGGATATCCTAGATGCTAAAAGGATAGCGATCCTATCATTATATTGTGTCACAAATCATATTTTTAATAAAATACATCACTATGTGCAGACTAGCCAGACAAAAAGAGATAGGGGGCTATAACTCCACTAGAAGGAAAAGGGGACTAACGGTCTAGGAAGAGGGGCTAAGTAAAGGAAATATTATAATAACATTTCCTAAAGTCCAATTATGTAATATTTTATCCTAAATCCATAAGTTCCTAAGGGGAGGAACATATCCCCTAAGTGTGAGAAAGTGCGGACAAGGTGGTTCCCAACACGACAAGTGTCAAGTTGGGAACATGCATATAAAATTGAGGAACTTAGTACATTTGTCTATTCATTCTTACCATCATTTACTCACTCTCCTAGCATCCGTATGTTGGAAAATTGATTTTCATTGATTTCAACTTTAGAATAAGTCTAGAAGCCTCTATAAGTAATGAGTATAATTGAAGAAGTCTGCAAAGTGGTCCCCTTATGGCATAGCTTTAAGCATGGACCTCATGGGAAGACGCTTTGAAGAATTCTACAAGAAACTCAGAGGTGTGGTCATGAGGCTTGATGTTGACAGAGGAAAATAAGGTTGAGGAACATTACAAGTACATACAAAACCCTAAAAAATGGATAGTCCTCATCATGTCGTTTCCAACTGTAGGTGGTACATCATGTAGTTCCTCACGGTTGAAGAGTTATGAGGTCATGAAGTTGGAAGCCCTGAAAAATCATTAAGAAGCCCCTAAATGGTTGCAACAAGAAGTTACAAGTAATTAATTAAAAGGTAAAACATTTATAAAAATAAAGTATAGGTCGACCCTAAAGTGAAAGAAATAAGTCACATGGAAAATTATAAATTCACCTCAAGAAGCCTCTCATATTCACAGACACAAGTTCAATGATTTTCTATCTTTCAAGTGATATTTTGATAACACTTTTGTAGCATATCTGAGGAAGAAAGAACTGTGGAATTCTCAGAGTTGTAGATAAGAAAGGGTTTTAGGAAACCCTATTTTAGCTGAGCCTCACAGGTCAGGCTACTGGTGTCCTGTGAGGCACCCCCGCAGGTAGTTTGGTGCCTATCACGTGATGCCCTGCATGATAACATGCATATGTCCAGTGAGGCTAAGCCAGATTTGAAGAAGGATGCTTGATTCAGGTTGCAGTAAGGTATGATGATACAACAAGGTGGTTACAGATTTTGAGATGGTATATATAAGTTATTCTTCATGAGTAAGGTATGTCTTTGATGTGTTTGTCTGAGGCTTGTATCATGTATGGTATGGAACTTGCTTAAGGCATGCCTTAGAGGCCCCTTTTGGTATATGGTTTCATATGGATGTGCTTCATGTCTTGGTGATATTGATACAAGCTTGACACAAGGTTGTTCCCAACATGACAAGTGTCAAGTTGGGAACATGCATATAAAAGTGAGGATCTTAGTACATTTGTCTATTCATTCTTACCATCATTTACTCACTCTCCTAGCATCCATATGTTGGAAAATTGATTTTCATTGATGTCAACTTTAGAGTGTTATATCCCTAAAATTTCGTACTTATGCATACATGGCATTGGCCTTTCTACTTGCACAATTTTCCAAATTACTGTTGAGACTCTCTCTTAAAAAACCATTTTTTGGAGCATGTACGTGCCATGCTGCACTACTTCCCACGTACACACGCTATCCGCATACTAGAAACCCACATACATACGCTAGCTTCATACTAAACAACTCACGTTTACCTCCAAAAGTTGCAAGTAATTCAATAGATTTTACGGGCTATTAGAGGTTTCCCAACCATTTCACCCACTGTATCCGGTCCCCAAACCAAATAACTATCCTTTTGTAATATAAAAGGACGTCTTGGGGTCCCATCACATCATCAAGAATTAGAACAAACAAACTCTGCCAAAATCCCTTCCCCTCCTTGCCCAAGTTTTTGTAGCCCTTTCTAAGATTTGGCCTCAACATTCCCCCTCTAGCCCCTTCTCTTTATGCAATCCCTTCCCTTTTCCTAAAGAGAGTAGTTAATTGTGAGAGGCGAGTATGGAATGATGCACTTGGAGCATCAGTAAGAGGAGCTTGGACCAGGTTCGTGGAGTGTTTCCGAAAAGAAGGTTGTAATATTTTAATCTTTAGTTTGAATAAAAGAA
This sequence comes from Picea sitchensis, assembly GCA_010110895.2. Taxonomy (NCBI): domain Eukaryota; kingdom Viridiplantae; phylum Streptophyta; class Pinopsida; order Pinales; family Pinaceae; genus Picea; species Picea sitchensis. The sequence goes on from SNQJ01S0024241.1 coordinate 70,561, forward strand.
TCCTTTTCTTGTCCCAATATATTGCGTCTTGGTATATTCATTGATTAATGTATCTGCGTTTATATATGAATGTTAACATGGATAATTAGAGGTTGTATATTTTTAGTATTGTATTCCTAAGTGTTCTTACAGGTCATCTTTGGGAGGAGACCCACAACCAAGGAAGCTACAAAGTTGAAGGAAGTCTACATCAGACATTAGAACCTCAAGTACACTCACTAATATTTTGTCTTCTCTTTTATCTCTTTATTCAAATATTTTGGGGTATATTAGAAATAGGATTGTCTTTTAAGGGAGATCAATTCTCTGCCTATATTTTGCCCCAGTATAGTAATAGGGGGATTTCGCCCACTAGCAGAATTGGTGACTCCACTGGGGAGTGTCTCTACAGTATTAGTGGGAGATCTTGGTTAGATTTGATTTTCAGTTTCTTTTTTATTTTTCCGAGTGTTTTGAATCATTTTGGGTCTCTAGTCACCTTCCAGGTGCCTACCATCTTCCCTTGCCCAAGTTATCTTTCCAAACTTTTTTTTTTTTTTTTTTGAAAATTTACAAAGGTGTACGGGCCTTGTTCTCTATACAGCACACATACATACACGGTCTGCATTATATAAAACTCGTGTACATACACAGGCTAGCCGTGCACAACACACGTCTCTGTTGTTTTGGAAATTTTTTTTTAAATATTTTTTTTTCCCTACATGAAACTTGTGGTTCCCAGGTCTTCCTGAATTCCAAAAGCCTTTGTTGTTTGGGGTTGAGACAGTTTGCAGGCTCAGATTGTTTATGAAATAAAAATATAAATCATCTTGTCTCTCTATGTTTCTTAGCTTTTTTGGCTTATTTTTAGCATATTTTGTTAATTTTTGTTTTATTGAAAGAAAAAAAAAATCTCTAGTTTTTATGCTAGTTTGGTCTCTTTTTTTCTTTGCATTGCTTTGCATTGTTATTTGAAAAATAAAAAGAATTAGAATAGGGTTGTGTTTTCTTCTCATATTGAAATCATTTCAGAAGAAAAATAAGAAAGAAAATCCTTTAATTTTTTCTTTTGTTTCACTCGAAAGTTGCATTGTGCATTTTGCATTGAAAGGAGAAAATATTGCATATTTATGTTTGAAGGCTTTTTCATGCATTTTCTTTCTTAAAACTCTTTTTCATTTGTAGAATTAGTGTAAAGTGTTCTTTTCCATTGTTCTAATAAGTTTCATTTTTGCAAGAGTCTCAAACAACATCAGTTTCACTTTCATTCCTTGAGTAATAAAATCCCTTAAAATGAACGCACTAATCTAAAATATATTAGTAAAACTTTTTATAGGGTTCACCAGTAGCTTAGGCTAGGGCCTTGGATTAGGTGTGGAGAAGTAAACTCTCCAAGGCCAACCAAAACTTAAGTTAGGTGTCTGTGCTAGGGTGTGAAAAATCGACTTTGTACTTACCCAATCTAGGTAGCTCCTCTAAGACAAGAGTCAAACACAAGGCCATGTTGAGGAAGGTGACAGAGATATCCACTTTTGATCCCAAAATAACATTTGGGAGAGTGTGTATTGGGGGTGAATCCTGTAGAATTACTGGGTTGACTTGTGTGAGACCTCTGAGACACTTAGATCCGTCCAAGGTACTCTAAGAGTGATTCTAGGCCTATTGCATTTCAGGCCTCAAGAGGATCTTCGTGCTTAGTTACCCTGCCCATACACTCACCTAGATATTGACTGTACCTCCTTGTTTGTTGATTACAAGTTGGTGGCCTAGTTTCCATTATATAGGTTGACACACATGTGACTAGGATGGGTGTATCGCAGTACCTGAGGTAGACTTTGTACTCTTTGGGTGACACCTGAAGGGACCGTCGGTCAGAGGTTTGGGTAGCTGCTTCTCCTGGCCAACCATTTTCCTTTGTGAATTCTTTGGACATTCAATAATTCATCTCCATGGGTTGGAATCATTCAAAAGGGTATTTTGTTTGGTTTGTATATTTTCAGGATTTTCTTCTTAGTGGTTTTCTCTGTGCTCCCTAGTTTTCTATAGTGAGTTAGTCAGTCATTATTTTGGGTCTCTGACCTAAGGTGGTAGAACACCCACTTCTCCGGTCATGAGGAATTTTTAGTCTTCTTCTTAGAAACATGGAGCCCCCTCTATATAGGTGTTTTTGTTTATATCACTGGTTCGCTAGAGTCTGTGTGTGAGACTTTCATGGACTTGAACAATCCTGCAAGGGAAGAACCTATGAATAATATCTTCATGGAAAAATTTATTGACGATACCAACCAAGGAACCCCTTTGCAAGGGGATTCTTGTGATTTTCCTTTCTTTTGAAATGTTGGTGTCCCTTTGATGGTTGTTGTGTACATTCCTGGGTTGAATGTGGGACTACTGGTTTGGTTGGGTACCATTCCAAATGTCCTAAATGCTCTTTATGCTTCTCAGTTAATCACCTTATATCATGGGCATCATGTTTATGTTTCTTCGTCAACAAAGTCTTCTCCTCCTCTTTCTTCCTTCTCTAGTGAAAGTATAGCTACTAGTAACCAAAAGTATAAATGAAATAGAAAGAGGAAGAATAGGAAGAATAAATATCCAACCTCTGCGAGTCATGTTGGAGATGGGTCTTCAACCTCTGCAAGTCATGTTGAAGACCAACACCCAGCCTCTGCAAGTCATGGTGGGGGAAAAATTCCAGTCACTGCTAGTCATACTGGCTATAGGTCTGTAGCCTCTGCAAGTCATGTTATCAACCAATCACCAACCTCTGCAAGTCATGTTCGAGATGTGAAACTAACCACTCCTATTCATGTTGGGGGCATTGATTTTGTTGAGAAACCTAGACAGATAGGATGTAAGCCTAAGTTCCCTTGTAATATTTGCAAGGGAGATCACCTTACTCATTTATACCCTAGCCTTCGGGAGATCACCTTACCTATTTATACCTCTAGTCTTCCAAAGGTAACGGGATTATGGTCCTTGTTCCAAGCTCTTTGATTCCTGAAGTCTTCTCCGATATTTCTCAGCTTACTCCAACTTGTTTGAGGAAGTATTGTGCCGACCCAATATTTCATCACCCCACTCCTCGCTTTTGGGGGGTGGATGTGCCTACATCTCATGTTAGTCTCAAGAATCCTATTCAACCAATAGTTGAGAAAGTGGTCATGCATGCAACTTTGGTCAGATAATTAATTCCCTTTGGGGGTTATGCGGTTTTAGACCATGTTGTCTCAATGTTCACCAACTGCCGGGTTATAAAGTGGCTGTATTCCGACAAGGATGCGATGCGATATTCGACTGATCCCACTCTTCTCTTGGAGAGTGTCGAGTATACAAAAGTGGTCATGCCAATGCAATATTTGACTAATCCCACTTTTCTCTTGGGGAGTGATGTGTCTACCGACCATGTTTTTAGAATTTCCAGTTCAGTACTTTCAGAAGAAGGGGGAATTATGATTACTTCGAGCATGCCCCCTCCAAGTCCTAGGATGGTTTCCTTTGATTGGAATGACCTTGTTGAGCCTCATCTTCTTCTTCTCCTCCCTTTCAAATAATGGTTGAATTTAGTTCAAAAAATATTTACCTATGTATTTTAGATGAAGGAGCCTCTGCAATTATTTTATCCTCCTCAGATTGGCAAGCTTTGGGTTCTCTTGAGCTTGTGTCTACATCACATGAGCTATTGGATTTTGACAGATGTGTTAGTGAATATTTGGGGATTCTTCCTCAGTTCCCTATCTCATTAGGTGGGAAGACTGTCCTTGTCGATGTTATAGTGGTGCAAGTCCCAAGGCCCATTAGATTTGAATATGCTTCTTGGGCATGATTATGTATATGCTATGAACACTCCGGTGTCTACACTCTTTCTGGTGATGCATTTCCCTCACAATGGAATCATTGTCACTATTGACTAGTTGGGATTTGATAATCACCATCCTAATTCGATGTCAGTTCAGGATGCCCGTTTATATGTTCCTAGTGTTCATGTAGACTCTACTCCGCCACATATTAATTATGTGGTGTCTTATCCTTGGTGTTCAACTTCTCTTGAGCAGGAACTTGTTCACTCTTGTTTTACTTCTTGATACATGGTCTCAACAATTGATCAATTTTGTTATCCAATGGGGGCATGCGAGCCGTTGCTTCCCCCTCTTGGTCTGAGTGTTCTTGAGTATCCTTTTGAGTCTAATATCGCTGTTTATAGATCCTTAATCCCTTGTGATCGTGATTCTTCACTGATAGACTCTGCCAGTCCTAGAAAAAACCTTCATCGTCATATGGAATATGGTCAGTTTACGTCTCCCTTTGGGACTATCGACCCTACTCGTTCGTGTGATTTCTTGGATTTTCAATTTCCTTCAGATGAGGCTATCCTTGAATCCATGACTACGATTTCTATACTGTGGGAATACTATGGTTTGTGTTTTCTTCCCTTTTGGGATAATTTCCAGGTTGACTACCAAAGATACTCTTAGTCGGAACCTAGTCGCGGGCTCTACCTGAACTACTACCACACATGAGCCATAACTATGTGCGGTGCCTTGTACTATATTGTACATTCCAGGTTTTTTTTTTTCAAGTTTTGTATTAAATAGAACCTCTTATTTTTATGGATTTTCTATCTATATCAGATTTATTAACTTATGGATGAGTGTTACTGGCCTTATATACAGGATCTTCGAAACATTTTTATTTGACATTTATTCATCGTATCGATCCGTTCTAATAGGTATTGACCTTGAAACTAGAATATAGGTTATAATTTTCCCTAACATTTTTGCATTATCCGTTTCCTAGTTCATTTGGCCTTAGGGTTGATCCCACTGAATTGTGACACTAACCTTCCTTGTTGATAAGTGTGTCTTATTTTATGTGGTAGAGCCATCCTTCCATGAGCACCCTAATTAAAGCCTTGTTTTCCATTTGGTGCCCATGTTGAAGTACGTCATAGGCATGGGAGTCATGTTTATTCCCGCCATGACTTTATGTTGAAGACTCATACTTCTTCTTCTTTTTTCTCTATCATGTACCTGCGGGACTCCCCCAGAGCATGGTTTGTTGTATTTCATGCTCATCTTAAAATTTGAAAGCAACATCCAATGAGAGTTGATTTATTTTTTTCGGTATCATTTGGATTACTTAAGAAAAGAAAACCCCCTGGAGTCTTCTTTAATCCCTTTTCAGACTCTCTAAAATTGAAAAGATTGACGAGCGATCTTGTTGCCCTTCACGCTCGTCAAAATCAAATTTGAAGGCACATCTTTCTAGCAGTAGTTTACCCCCTTTTCGGTCCGAACAACTAATTTCATGAATAAAGGTATGATCTAGGAACTTTGGTTTGCTAGAAGAGTATTCTCAGGCATAAGTTTAACCCTTTTTCGGGCCTGAGGGACTAAATTTTTGAAAAAGGAGCATTCTCCTTGGATTTGGTTTATCTCTTTTTCGGACCTTGGAGATTACTTATAAAAAAGGAACCCCCTCGGTCCATAGTTAAGCTCTTTTCAAACTCCTTAAATATGAAAATATCGTCGAGTGACCTTGTTCCTTTCACACTCATAAATTCATCCAGAAAGAACATCTATTTAGCATGAGTTTAACCCTTTTTCCAACCAATAGATTATTCTGGAAAAAGGTATGCCTCGGGAGGCTTGTCTCACCGGGAGAGTTCTCCTCAATTATATTTTATACTTTTTTAGGCTAAGGAGACTAAACCTAGAAAAAGGCTATGAATCCATAGTTAAGCTCTTTTTAGACTCCTTAAAATTGAAAAGATCTCCAAGTGATCTTGTCTCAATCACACTTGTTAAAATGGTATTGAAGAGACATATTTTCGATATAAGTTTAACCCTATTTCGAACTGACTAGACTAATTGTGAAAAAGGAACTCCTTGGAGTCTTCTTTTAACATTTTTTTAGAATCTCTAAGCTTGAAAAAACCACCGAGATTACCTTCTTTGGGCTCGTAAAAATATTCACATGGAAGGAGTCTTGTTGTGTCATGCTTAATCACTATGCAGGTCTCATCTTTGCGTCTTTGGCCTAATTCTAGCTTGATGTTGCTCTCAATTCAACCTTTAAAGCATTCCTTATACGCAAGCCTTGCAACACTGTTTCCCTTGTGATCTGACACCTTGACCCATGGAGGTATTTTCCCTGAGTATCCTTATCCTGCACATGTCTCCTTTCCCTGAGCATCAATATGTTCCATGCGCTGGGAACCAATTTTCTTTCTCACGATACTTGTTCCTCCTTTGTAATGTATCATTCTTTTATTCTTTTTCAAGCTCATTAAAAATTGAAAAGAAAAAAAAAATCAAATATTCCAAAAAGAGGGGACGGGAAATATACATTCTTTTTTCGGTAGAAAGATAGTCTCCCTTGGAAAAAGAACATCCTTATGTTTGTTTGCCAAGAATTTGGATCTAGTATGACCTTAGGAAGTTATTCTTTCTACATAGAGTTGTGTCCTCCTCTGTTTGGTTACTCTTCCAAACATATGGAGAGTTTGTGGTGCCTCCTACATCACAAACTTATGTCAATATTATGCTTCCTGAGACTAATCATCTTTCATGCTTTTGACCAAGGGAAGTTTTATATACCCTGAGTCAAAAATTCTGTAGTTTGTCTCTTGAATTTCATTAGTCGACCATCCTGAGAGTCCAGTCAAGTCCAGATTCAATATTGACGAAGTTCTCTGCCTGATGATCAATATCCTCCAGTATTTTCTCGATGGCATGTTGAATACCTCAAGGTCGCGAGTCTTACACTCCCATTGTACTACTACCTGAGTTTTGAAGATCTTGAAGTTGTTGCTTGAGCTATGAAGTCATCAGCTCCAATCGCAGGCATCACTAGCTTCTTGGAGATGCATATTGTACTTGTATATCTTCAAATGATTTTGAGATGTAGATCAGTCGTGTATTGCTCGCAGATACACTTTATATATTTATATGACATGGATCTACAGTGTATTTCATTAGAAACCATGACTAGTTCATCCCAAGCATGGGTATGGCCTCCTTGGAGAGATTATTGTTGTTTTGCAGATGGAACCGCCCGAAATATGGTCCCAGGCTCACTCCACTCAGTGCCTTTCTACTTGTAAAGATATTGTAATGTATTATGGCCATCAATTTATCTTCTGAACTCACACATTAGGGGGCATATGTTATAGCCCTAATATTCCCCACTTATGCATACATGGCATTGGACTTTCTACTTGCACACTTTTCCAAATTAATGTTGAGACTCTCTCTTAAAAAAACATTTTTTGGATCATGAACGCGCCCTGCTACACTACTTCCCACGTAAATACGCTAGATGCATAATAGAAAAACCATGTACATATGCTAGCTGCATACGAAACAACCCGTGTTTACCTACAAAAGTTGCAAAAAATAAAAAGTTGCAAGGAATTCGGTAGATTTTACGGGCTATTGGAGGTTTCCCAACCATTTCATCCATTGTATCCCATCCCCAAACTGAATAACTATCCTTTTTTCATATAAAAGGAGCTCTTGGGGTCCCATTCCATCATTAAGCATTAGAATAGAGAAACTCTACCAAAATCCATGCCCCTCCTTGCCCAAGTTTTTGCAGCCCTTTCTGAGATTCAGCCTCAACATTACCCCTCTATCCCCTTCTCTTTATGCAATAAATTCCCTTTTCCTAAAGAGAGTAGTTGATTGCAAGAGGCGAATATGGAATGATTTGCTTGGAGCAGTAATAAGAGGATCCTAGACTAGGTTCACAGAGCGTTGCTGACAAGAAGGTTGTAATATTTTAATATTCACTTTGAATAAAAGAATCCTTTTCCTATCCCAATATATTGTGTCTTGATATCATCATTGATTAATGTATCTACATTTATATATGAATGCTAACATGGATAATTAGAGGTTGTATCTTTGTAGTATTGTATGCCTAAGTGTTCTTGCAGGTTATCTTTGGGAGAAGACCCGCAACCAAGGAAGATACAAAGTTGAATGAAGTATACATAGGACATTAGGACCACAACTACACTCACTAATATTCCTTCTTCTCTTTTGTCTCTTTATTCAGAAAGTTTGGGGTAGTTTATAAATAGGATTGTATTTTAAGGGAGATCAATGCTCTGCCTATATTTTGACCCAGTATAGTAATAGGGGGATTTTCCCCACTAGCATAGAGAAAGTATATAATCCTCTATAATTAATGGGTATAATTGAAGAAGCCTCCAAAGTGGTCCCATTATGGCATAGCTTTAATCATGGCCCTAATGGGAATATGCTTTGAAGAAGTCTACAAGAAAATCAAAGGTGTGGTGATGAGGCCTGATGTTGAGAGAAGAAAATGAGGTTGAGTAAAATTACAAGTACATACAAAACTCTCACAAATGGATAGTCCTCATCATTCCATTTCCAATGGTAGGTGGTACATCACGTATTTCCTCATGGTTGAAGAATTATGAGGTCATGAAGTTGGAAGCCCAAAAAAATATTTAAGATGCCCCTAAATGGTTGCAACAAGAAGTTACAAGTAATTAATTAAAGGGTAAAACAATTATAAAAAGAAAGTACATGTCAACCCTAAAGTGAAGGAAAGAAGTCAAATGGAAAAGTATAAATACACCTCAAGAAGCCTCTCATATTTACACACATAAGTTCAATGAATATCTATATTTCAAGTGATGTTTTGGTAATCCTTTTGTAGCATATCCGAGGAAGAAAGGAGTCTTAAATTCTCAGAGTTATATATAAGAAAAGGTTTTAGGAAACCCTAGTTTAGCTGACCCCCACCGGTCAAGCTACTGGTGTCCCATGAGGCAGCCCTGTGGATTGTTTGGTGGCTGTCACATGATTCCTTACATGATCACTGGCATCTTTCCAATAATGCTAAGCCAGATTTGAAGAAGGATGCTTGATTCAGGTTGCAGTAAGGTATGATGATACAACGGGGTGGTTACAGATTCTGAGATGGTATATATAAGTTATTCTTCATGAGTAAGGTATGTCTTTGATGTGTTTTTMTGAGGCTTGTGTCATGTATGGTATGGCACGTTCTTAAGGTATGCCTTGGAGGCCCCTTTTGGTATATGGTTGCATATGGATGAGGTTCATGTCTTGGTGATATTGATACATGCTTGAGACATATCCTTGGCAAATTGTGTATGGATGTTATGGTTCATTGTTAGAGGAACATATTTTTTATATTGGAATATAATTGAGGCATATACTTGGTATGTTATGTTGGTTTTTATGGTCCATACTTGAGGCATATTGTTGAGACACTGGCACATCTTGGATATTTGGTATATGGTTTACTATATGGTGTATGGACTGATTAAGACATATCATGAATGATATTATTCGATTGTTATATTCTTTGCAGTGAAAGTCTATTCGAGGTGAACAAACTGACAGTTGAAGTCAAGGTGGATAAAAAACAAGTCGAAGTTGAACTGGATCGAGAACAAGGCTAATTCGAGGTGGATTGATAGTAGGTCGAATTCGAGGTGGATTGACAGCAAGTCAAAGGTCGAGGGATTCTACCAAGTAAATTCGAAGTCGAATATATCAAAAACAATTCAATCGAAAAGAGGTCAAAGTGCAAGCATGATACGACCAACTAGAGACCAAATGAAGGTCGACTGGTAGTCAACTGATAAACTCAACTTGTAGTTGAATGTAACAAAATCCTAGGATTTATGAGATTTGTAGCCAATGATATGCATGGATCTGTAACTATTTTTGGGCACCAAACTTTAGCGTTTTTCTTGTTTTAAAGCCTATAAAGAGGCATGTTGTAAGGCCATAAATCCTACTATTGTAAGGTAATCATATAATGCACTTTTGTAGGTTAATGCATGTGTAAGTGTAGGTTGTTGGTCATGCATATCTAAGCCAAATTGGCTACAGGGTTGTTCTTTCTTGTGCAAGAGGGTATGATGTCGATTGTGTCTTAGGTGTGTACCAAGGTTAGACATGTAACCTTTTATTCTGATTGAATACGACAAAAAGAGAGAAAAATGCTCAAAGGAATGTTGGTTTTCCCAGTTAAGGGTTTCCAAGTTAAAATATCGGTGCATTATGTGATTGCTTGTGTCATTTGTGTTCTTGATTAAATTATTCTCTTCTCCTAGGATTAGTGTGTAAGTGTCTTTCATTTCCTAGCATGTGGTATTAGAGCTTAGGTATGCCTTGAAAAGTGAGTTATCAGGGTGGTGTTATGCTTTGGAGAGTATATCAGATCTTGATTTGAAAATATTGAATCTGAGAACTAAACCCTAGGCACAATAAGATTCATAAGTCATAAATTGTGTTAAATATCGTAGTAAAGAATGGTGAGTAGTTCCAGAATAGAGATAGAAAAATCCAATGGCCAAAATTTTGAGCTTTTGAAGCTTAAAGTGGAAGATCTTATTGTAGGTCAAGAACAATGGAAAGTGGTCTGTCCAAGTACTTAAATGACAAGGATTCCAACAGAAGAAGGGGAGAATATCAAAAGAAGAGAAATGTTGGTCCTTGACCAAGTTTTGGAGAATCTTGGTCATGTTTGACCATTTTTGGGACTTCGACAGGTTGGTCGAAGATGAAGCACCAGACGAAACAGATATCGCGTGATCTCACCCCATTTTGTAGTCCTTTTTGGGTTTAGGGTTTATGTAACGGGTATGGGATGTCAACCCATGGGTTTACCCATGTTTAGGCCTCATTTGTAATGTATAAATAGATATCTAGGTGATGTAAGAAGACACAATAGAGAGACCTAGTAGAATTGGCTTAGTGCGGAGCTAGAAGCTTTATGCATACTATGTGTTAAGACTTGCAGAGATAAGTGCAAGTGATTGTAGGAAGCTTGTGTGAAAACTATGTAAGAAGGCTTTGTGTTGTGACCTAACTCGGGAAGGAGGATCTAGCGATTTGCGTGTAGATCTCCTGTCCTATGCAGAGTTGGTTTTGTGGCTCTGTGCATGTAAGAGGATTGAAAGAAGATAATAAAGAATACAAAGATTTGGTGGACGTAGCCCCACACTGGGGGTGAACCATGTATATCCTATGTTGTGATTACTTTGTGTCATTAATGTGCTTTATGCTTAATGTTGAATATTTATGTATGTTAGATGCATTTGATATAGTATATTAGTGCTTAATAACTTGGATGAATGCTATATTTGTTGATGCTATGTGCCAAATGGTTAGATATGCTTAGATCTTATTGAATACTGCGTTGTTCTGTAATTAGGGTTTTACCTGTGATGTGAATAAAGGGTTAAGGAATAATGAATGTTAACTTCTAACTGCTATGTTAAAGCATTGTGATCTCAGATCTGTGTCCTAGCTAGGTTGTAGACACTTGAGTCCTGCAACCCCCCCCCCCTGCCTCTACCTCAGGTGAGACTTCATCTGCTTCGCAGGTGTTGCTGAAAGGGCCCGTAGTTAGGGTTTTGTTGGTGTGTTGTTGAAGCATTGAATGTTGGGTCTTCCCCTATGCCAACAAATGGTTCTGATGTCGGGACTTGAAACTGTGATTGCTGGGAACTGAGGAAAAGAGAAATCTTTGTGCGTAGATCTGTTGTTTTAGTGTGTAGTACTCTACTTGACTTGTGAAGCTATGTGCTAAGAAGAGAAGTTTGATTTGAAGAAAAGAGGTAATATCTTAAATCTTTGTGCTCTGATAAAGGTAAGATAAGTGGAAATTTTCGTTTCAAAAGAATGGATCTAGGTATATTTGATAAATTGTGTTCTAGTGTGAAAACTAGGGCACCGTTAGAAGAAAGAAGATATGATATTAATAGATCTGATAAAAATAGTGAAATATATGTTATCCCTATGCATATAAAGAGTTTTTTGACTAACAAGTGGATGTAGKATCCTAGAAAGTTTTTTTTGTAGGTCTATCACTATAATMCCAATGCACAGTACAGGAAAGGTTGGGGATCATTTAAGAGAAAGAGAGGATTGACATTATGCTATAATTGCAGAAGACCGGGACATCTTGCTAAGGAATTCCCTGGTAGAAGTCCTATTTGCCTTTGTTTTAAAGCTACTTGACATGAAGTTCTAGATTTCCCTAGAATGATTGCTAAAGTTGAGAAGATGAATATGAGACAAGAAGACCATGAGGAAGGTCAAGAGACTATGAATATGCTAAAGAACCAGAAAGAATAAGAGGCTATATTATTGCAGATGAAGTAGACAATGAATGATCACAGAGACATCGGTTTATCAGAGATTTTAAAAGAGAAAGGGTGCATAGAAACAAGAATAGGAGATTTTGACATAGACTATGTATTGGATGCAGACACATAGGTGAACATTATGACAAAAAGTACTTGGAAAATCTTAGGAAAGCCAGATATGATTCCTTCATTGGGAGGAATAGGATTTTTTAAAGGAAAGATGATAACCCTATGTGGAATACTTTCCCATGTACCTATGGTTTATCATGGAACAAGGACAGAAGAATAATTTGAGGTCATTAAGTTTGTTGAGAACAATGCTCCCTTTGCACTTTTGTTAGGAAATACTTGGATTGAGAGAGTTCAGATCCAAAGGAGAGAAGAAGAGGAAGCTATAGAACATAAAAAGAAAGAATTAAGGGATTTCATGTCTAAGAGAATAATGCACTTAATCAAAGAACAAGAGGACACATTGAAGCAACTGAGGGACAAAGACTTAGTTGTCGAAGTTGAAAGAACACAAGAAGGCTTAAAGAACCTATCCATGCAGAAGAGTAGAGCACCTACTCCAGAAAAAATAAGAGAATAAGTATTATCCTCAAACCTTGGGAAATATCCTCAACAGTGCAAAGTTACTATGCTAAGAAAGGATAATAACACGAATGGAAAGAGGAATCCAGAGACACAAATCATAGGAAACAAACCTAGAAAGTTCCGTAAGAAGAAAGAAAAGATAGAAAAATTGCAAGAGGTTCTAGAGAGGACTTCGCAGAAGGAAGACTTGCAGAACTTGAACCTCGCCGGAATAACAAAACAACACCGACTGACACTTCACCACGATGAAGAAATATGATCATTGGAGGTGTCCCGACCGTTAGAATGACACTCCAGAATGGCTAGAAACGCAGTTATTTTTGGAACGTTTGCCATTGGACCGTTGGGACCGCACCATAACATATGGAATTGTATTGATCGAGGCATTCCTACCCATTGGAAGAGTCCATTACATCGTTGTCTATTTATCTCATCAAGCATTGCACCAAGGATACTTTCACGATTTGTGATTATTCGAGCCCACAGAGAACTAATCTCTTTCGTGCAACACTTATTGTAACCTCGCCATCCGTTCTGCTACCTCGATTGTTTGTTCACCGACCCGAGATATATGATCTTGAGCATGTATGTTGGGAAACCTTAGTGCAGTAGAAAAATCCATTGAAATTACTCATAGATCTCATGGCTGAGAAGGTCTTGTCCGCAGGACTATAGACCTCGTCGATGAGAGGAGTGCGAGCATCCCCATCAACTGAAAATCGATCCGGGCCATCCTGAACTGCGATAAAGAAGAGAAGAAAGCATTGGGATGAATTGGAAAATGTGAAGCTCATCC
>SNQJ01S0024241.1:87009-102174 GCA_010110895.2 Picea sitchensis
GGGTTTATGTAACGAGTATGGGATGTCGACCTGTGGGTTTACCCATGTTTAGGCCTCATTTGTAATGTATAAATAGATATCTAGGAAATGTAGTAAGACACAATGGAGAGACCTAGTAGAATCGTCTTAGTGCGGAGCTAGAGTCTTTTTGCATACTATGTGTTAAGACTTGCAGAGCTAAGTGCAAGCGATTGTAGGAAACTTGTGTGAATACTGTGTAAGAAGGATTTGTGTTGTGAACTAACTTGGGAAGGAGGATATGGTGAGGTGCACGTAGATCTCCTGTCCTATGCAGAGTTGGTTTTGTGGATCTGTTCATGTAAGAGGATTGAAATAATATAATAAAGAAGACGAAGAGTTGGTGGACGTAGCCCCACGCTGGCAGTAAACCATGTATATCTTGTGTTGTGATTGCTTTGTGTCATTAATGTGATTTATACTTAGTGATGAATATTTGTGTATGTTAGATGCATATGATATATTATGTTAGTTCTTAATAACTTGGATGAATGCTAGATCCGTTGATGCTATGCACTAAATGGTCAGATATGCTTAGATCTTTTTGAATACTGCATTGTTCTGTAATTAGGGTTTTACCTGTGATGTGAATAAAGGGTTAAGGACTAATGAATTTTAACTACTAAGTTCTCTATTAAAGAATTGTGATCACAGATATGTGTCCCAGCTAGGTTGCAGAAACTTGAGTCCTGCAACCCCCCTGCCTCTACCTCGGGTGAGACTTCATCTGCTTCGCAGGTATTTCTGAAAGGGTCGGTAGTTAGGGTTTTGTTGGTGTGTTTTTGAAGCGTTGAAACTTGATTCTGCCCCTATTCCAACAAGCAAGAAGTACGATTCAACTTTGTCTTGCATATTCGGTGTTGTTGAATGTATCAGGTGAATATTCAACCAAGAAACTATGGGACAAGCTAGGAAGCTTATGCTAGTTGAAATATCTGGTAAATAAGTTGCTTCTCAGAAAGAAACTATATCTTCTGAGGATGAGTGATGGAAATTCGGTGTCTGAGAATTTAAATGCGCTTAACATTGTGTTAATCTAGTTATCATCTGTCGACATTAAGATCACTGATTAAGAGAATTGTATCATCCTATTATGTTCTTTTCCAGACTCTTGGGATAGCTTAGTCGTGGATATTAGGAGTAAGACAACCACACTAGCACTAGAGGATGTGGTTGCTTCTTTCTTGTCGGAAGAAATGAGAAGGAAGAACATGGAAGAATCGACCAAAGATTCTATGGTAGTGAGAGGTCCACTGGTAGACAGAGATAAAACAAAATTATCCGGTAGAAAGTTTAATTCAAAGGGTAGATATAAATCCCCATTTCAGTCAACGCAAAGATTTTGGAAATGCGGGAAAGGTGGTAATTATAAAAATAACTGTAAGTCAAAGGAAACAAAATTCAGTGCTGGACTCGACAGGAAGTAGTCGACTAAGAGAAAGACGTCCTCAGACAAGGGAGGTGATGTGTACCTGGCGTTGACCAATGCACAGTCGTATCAAGATGTTTGGTTGATCAACTCAGGAGAATCATATCATATGACACCACATAAAGAATGGTTATGTTAATATGAAAGATATGCTGGGAGTGATGTGTTCTTGGGGGATGACGCGACAACTAGAATTGTCAGACAAGGAAGAGTCTGACTAACACTACAAGATGGGAGGAAAATAACCCTTCCAAGTGTGCTACACATTCTGGGTTTGGAAAGAAAGATGATGTCTATCAACAAGATGAGTGATGCAGGTGTGCATACTTTGTTTCAGAAGGATTCATGAAAGATGGTTAGAGGTGTGATGGTTTTAATGAAGGGAGTTCAGATTGGTACCCTATACAAGATATTAGGGAATGTTGAATCGACTAGATGCACCAACATCGTTTCTCCTGAAATCGACTTGAGTGCGACTCGACTTGACTCTATGTCGAAATAAGTCGACTTGATTTCTGTTAAGTTGTTTCAAATTGACTCGACAAGACATGATGAAATCGACTTGACCAGGCTATGTCAAGAGAGGATTGTACACATTGGAGAAAAAGGACTTCGAGCTATGTAAATAAAAGGTATGGTTGAAGGTTTTCCTCAATGTGGTTTAGAAGTTGACTTTTGTGAACATTCCATATATGGGAAACAAATTCGTGTGAGGTTCCCATTTGGAGAAACATGGGAAAATGAGATTATAGAACTAGTGCATAGTGATGTGCTTGGCCTGGTTACACTGCCTTCACTTGGTGGATCCTTGTATTATGTCTCCTTCATAGATGATTTTTCCAGAAAGACATGGATATATTTTCTGAGGAAGAAATCATAGGTTTTTGAGATATTTAAGGATTTTAAATCTCTTGTGGAAAACCCGATAGAGAAGAGGATTAAAGTTTTTATAATCCTAAATTGCTCTACACATTCATACCTGGCCTTTGGCCCTCTTACTTGCATTTTTTTCCAAAGCACTGTTGACTTTCTCTTCTAAAAGACCAATTTTTTGAAGATGCACATTTCCTGCACTACTACTTCCCATGTACATATGCTTGTTGCACCACTACATCTCACGTACATATGCATGCTACACCATTACAACTCGCATATACTTGCAAAATTTGCAAAAAATAAAAAGTTGGAAAAAATGAAAATTTGCAAGGAATTCGTTGAGATTACGGGCTATTGGGTAGTTTCCCAACTAATCCACCTCTTATATCCCGTCACCCAACCGAATAACCATACTTTTCCCATATAAAAGGAGGTGTTGGGGTCTCATTTTACATCTAGACATAAGAACAATGAAACTTTGCCTGTTTCACATCCCCTCCTTGCCCAAGTTGTTGAATCCCTTTTGTGAGAATTGCCTGTGCATTTCCCCATTATCCCTTCTTCCTCCATCAGAACCCATTCACTTCCCAAGAAGAGACCAGAAGGTTGAGAGAAGAAGCCATACAAAGGTGCACTTGGAGCTTGGTGAAGAGGATCTTGGACAAGGTTCGCAGAGCGGTAGATGGCTTTGATTGTAAAGGTATAATCATTGAGTTATTAATAAAAGAATTACTTTTCCTGTCCCAAATCATGGTGTATTGAATGATTTTATTGGTTTATGTTTTGACATTCTAACATATAACCCTAATTTGTATATGGAATGGAATCCTTGTCATTTGTTGTTTGTCGATATTTAGGTGCAGGCCAGTCCTAGGAGGAGGCGTACAGTTAGCAAATATTACAAGTGCAAGGGGATCATCACCGAACGCAGAGTAGAGGTATAGTTACCCGATATCCCTCATATTTGCTTTTCTTGTATGAGTTTTGGTATGTTTGGGGTAGTTTAGAGAAGTAGTTGAATTTTAGATGGTTAATTGATCTTCCTACATTATGTTAATTTTAACCATACTGTTAATTGATCTGCCTACATTCTGTTAATTTTAACCATGCTAGAAAAACTGGAAACCATACTGGGGAAGCAACTAGGGTTTTAGGGGATTTTTGGGTTGTTTGATTGGTTTTTCTATCTTTTGAGTTTCTATTGAATCCGCTGATTCTTTTAAGGGATTTTGGTCACCTTCAGGTGCCATACCAGTTCTCCCTGCCCTATAAGTATGTATGTTTTCTTTATTTTTTGAGGAAGTACATAGGTGTATGCACCCTGCTTTGGGACATCCCGCGTACATAAATTTCCTACTAACTAAAATGCTCACGTACATACGCAGGCTACTGAAATAGTAATAGCGTACCTGGCTCATGATTTAAAAAAAGAAGAAGAGGAAGTCGACCTATTTCCTGATTGAGGTTTAAACTTCTCAGGGTTTCTTGATATAGTTCAGAGTCTCTATTTTTACAGCCATAGCTCGGGTTAGATTTCAGTATACTTGTCTTTTTGAAGTTTCTTTTGTTTACTTTTGAAAGGGTTTTGAATGAGTCTTTGAGTCATTGATCTGCCTGTTTGGTTTCTTTTGTGATTCCCTGTGAGCCGTAGTAGACCAAAGATATTTTTCAGTCTTCTCTTGTTGTTATTTTTACCCCTTTCATTTTCTTTGAAAAAAGAGAAAAATGATTTATTTTGGTTTTTTTGTTTGAAGCATTTGAAAACAAAAAACAATAGATTTTTCATTTTCAATTTGGTATAGTAGTTGGAGTTAGTTATTTTACTAGAAAGGAAAAAAATTTCATTTTTTAAGTTCTTTACTGATGTCTTGAAACTTAAGTAGCTTGTAGTCAAGCGAAATTTCATTTTAGGTCTTCTTTTTAAATATCTTGAAAAAGAGTTAGTTACAAAAGCATTGGTTACAAAGAGTTAGTTGTAAATCTTTACTTTTAACTAGAAGTAATTTTTCTTTCAGAGTTTCATCTTTTTCTCCTCTTTTCATCTCTCATAGCATCACTAGTTTCACCACCATATCCTTTGATTTAATTAATCCATTAAAACAAACGCTAAATATAAAATTAATTAGAATTTTATGTTTGTAGGGTCAACTAACTAGTTTAGGGTTAGGGCCTTGAATTAGTTCAAGGTCGTTAAACAAACATTGGAGTCAGAGCTAGGGAGTGTTAAAGTCTAGTGAAGTGAAAGTTATCCGGGACCCACCTCTAACATAGGGGATAAACACAAGTTCACGTGAGGAAAGGAAGTAGAGATAACCCCTCCAAAGTCAGAATAAACGTAGTGGTGAATGCATATTGAGGATCCGTCGTAGGAATACCATAGCCTGAATTTTCCTATGGAGATTCATGGAACTCGAATCTGTTTGAGATCCTATGTTTTCTTCTGGACCACTTGATTTCGATACCCTCAATAGGTTTTGGAATTTTTATCTTGCTCATTGCGATCTGCCCAAATGTTGAATGTACCTGACTGGTGACTGTTTGCGAGCTGGAAACTTAGTTTCCCATTTTCTAGGGAATTACATAGGTGACTATAGGGGTATACTGCGGTACCTAGGGCAGACATTGGGTCACACTTTGTAGAGTATACCCGGAGGGTTCTTGCGTGTTCGAGTGACAATTGCACTAGTAAGTTTCTCTAGTGTTGGTTGGTGTAACTGTTCTTCCAACTAGATAGTGGTTTTCTTGATTTATCTTATATGCTTGGTTTTAAATGATAGTTAAAGCCTTACTATGTCATTGATATTTTTACAAGGTTGAATATCAAGAGCTTCGTCAGTCGTTAAGGATTCATGGCCTGCCACCGGTTGCATTAGAGCCACCACCGCCACTGTTACGACGAAGACTTGAACAACAAGGGTCACTCAAAGCGATCGGGCCGCAGGAAACTGTGCTCGAGCATGATCCGAGAGGATATTACTCGAATCTAGAGGAACCTACTATTTTTTACCTTGGAGCAGAAGCTCTCACACTACTCAACCCTCCAATCACCGAATTGTCAGCGTCAATATTAGTACAAGTTTTCCCTCCTAAGGTGACACCTACTGAGTGCCAAATAGTCTTACAAGAAGCCATGGAAGCAAATGTTGCTACTTCGTCTGAGAGTCCTTATACTCCCTCTTCGACTACTACCATAGGAGGTATTTTTCCTCCCAACCCACCTTTGCTGGTCCATACCACAATGGTCTTGACCCGCTCTACCTAGGGCAGTGGTATGATACTATCATCCACGACAACCACTACTCTGTTTACGTAGAGTTTGATAGGACCTCCATTCTCATATGGGATGCCCGACTTTGATTTGAACTCATTCCTTTCCTACTCCACCTTACAAACCACGGGTTTGGGTGGCAGGGAGCTGCAACACTCTCTTGTAAGGGTCTACTGAAGGCACCTAAGTATCCTTTAATGCTATCCCTTATGGTGGGGGTCATACCTTCTCTGTCCCCCTCGCTCGGTAATTCTTTCCAACAACTTATCAAGTTAAGTGCTAACTAGAGCTTGTTTGGAGTAGGCGGTTTAGGACATTTGTCTTACACTACGTCGGTGGGATCCATGTTTTTCTCTTTGTTTGATGAATTTGGTAATAATGCCTTCTCTTCGAATATCATCTCGGTTGGGGGCAACCCTGGTTTTGGACAACACAATCCTATGCAGGGTACTATTCCTACACAAGGGGCAAGTACGAGATTTTTCTCCTCATAAGGACTTTGGAATCCTTGGCAGGGATGAATTCCCTTGCAAGGGATGTCAGTTGGGGGAAACCCCTTCCATGGTCAATGAAACCCAGGACAGGGATTAGTACCTATGATCATCGGATTGGCTGGGGGCATCCCCTTCCAAAATCCTTGGCACACAACACAGGGATAAATCCCCTCCCAACCAACATCATCCAACTATGGGACTCAACCAACGATTTCCTAGAAAATACAGTTTCCTTAGGCTGGTCAAGGCCATAGTTTCTTCCAGAACCCTTTCCAGCAACCCATCTTTTCCTGGCAACCTGGTGCTAGTCAAACTCCAGGTCCCCTTTTTCCTGTATATAGTACCCAACCCAAACTACCGTTTCTAGCAACGCTACATTTTCCAGACTTGTCAAGGTTGATTAATGACCCGATTTTTCATAATCTGCATTGGCCTCCCATGCCGACTAAGTTTCCCTCCAATATTCCAAAATTCGAAGGCAAGCCTGGAGAACACCCAGGTGATCACGTGACAAATTTTGATTCATGGTACTCATCCAACTCGCTGCGAGATGACTCCGTACAGTTGTGCCTGTTTCAACGCACTCTTATCAGGGGTGCTTCAAAATGGTACATCAAGATTGATCGCTCAATATATTCTTACTTTAACGATCTGGCGATGTTTTTTCTAAATAATTTCCAGCTACTTGTGAGATACGATGCAGGTGTTGAATTACTGGCCAACTTTGAGTAGACTAAGGTTGATCATATCTCTGATCACATGCAATAATGGAAACATCAGAAGAGATTGATTAAGGTGTAGATCCCACCGGATTTTTTGTTTGAGTGGTTCCTGAAGTCCTTGGTACCAATTGTATCCAAGGATATTGCAACTTCGGGAGTGTTTTAAGAGGAGGAGGCGATAATGAGAGCACAACAACTCGAACTGATTTACTCTCAGTCTGGGTTACTCTATGAGATCTTGCCATATGTGCCACGATCCATCCTTGACAAGGCCAAACAAAAGTATGGACCACATGCCGATGGTATAGTGGGCTCAACACAAGGAAATTCCATCGATTTGTTGTCAAATCAACTGCAGCAATTGTCGATACAACAGATGGTGGCCAGCCAGAACTTTGGTTTGATTGTTCCCCTTACCCAAACATCAGATGTACATAGTGTGCAGTCAATGAACTCGAAGGCCAACCAACAACGTAAAGGAAAGAAAAAACAACATAAAAATAAGGGTAAAGGGGACAAAAATGCTAATAACAATGTTGGCGAGGGAAAAATAGAGAAAAGAAAGTCGAAGTATCTGTGTAACCTTTGCATGGAAGACCATTCGACTCACATGTTCCCTCGACTTGTGGAGGCCCAAAATCTATTGGCACAACAATAACCTACTATGTTGACGAACCCATTTCCACATGGGAAAAACATGGCTCAAGCCTCAACATCTTTGAGCGCGGAAGGGGGCAGTCAGGGACCCCCTGTATATAATGGTAATACCTCAGTCGTGAATGTTTACATGTTGAAAGGTGATGCTCATATAGCGACCATGTCCCGAGATTACGGAATGTCAGAATCTGCCAAAAAGGGAAAAGAATCCACAAACCCACCATTTCCTCTCCAAATTGAGAAGACAATGGGCGAAACAATGACACAAATCCCCAAAGGTGCATTCAAGAAAGCTTCGCATAATCCGAACACGAGGGATACCTAGAACTACTCCATTGTGGATAATTTGGCACAAACCCGTTGCGCGAAGTCTGCTTTGGAAGTCCTCTAGTGCTGCCCTTCATAGAGAAAGGCCATATTATCCACCTTGGGATCTATAGAGACTTGTAACAAGGGAGCGATCATTCTAGATTCAACCAAATTGAAACCTCAACTTTCTTACCACGTTGCATTTCAGATATTAGTATATTACACCAAGAAATATTTTACTCAGAATATATTCCACACGGTGGTTGATGAGGACGCCTCGACTTGTGTGATTTTACTGGCGTGTTGGAAGGCTATTGGCCAACCCATTTTGTCTCCGTCACGTACATTGATTACGACATTCAATTGTCGTTCGTTCAAACCACATGGAATCATTCCTTCTTTCCCTGTGCAGTTAGGAGAGAAGATCATGTGAGTCAAAGTTGAAGTGGTCGATGTGCCTCTTGACTACAACCTTTAGTTAGGAAGGAGTTGGACCTATGTAATGCATGCAATGGTTGATACAATTTTTCAACTATTTTTGTTTCCACACAAGGGTTGAATTGTGACCATTCACCAGTTGTCTTTCTCTTGTCCTGACCCTTCATCGAGGGCTTCCATAGTATCGATGATCGATAATCCTCAGACCGACACCATCAACAGATGAGTTGGTTTGTGTCCATCCTTGATGGGTAATTTCGATTACCCGCCTCCTTCTAGCGATGTCAATCTCATATCGACTGTCCTCGACCAACCTAGGGATGAAAATTTTCAAATGTCATTGTTTTGAATGACTTACTTTCATGATCCATGGAATCTTCCTCCCCCGTCAGCCTCGATGGAAGGGACAGGGAATTTCGACATGGCCATGTTCTTTTTTTTGGCATAATTTTCATACAACATTGTCCAACAAGCTTCTACCGACCCCAATCCGACTGCCGGACAGGAGTTAGATACATTTCTCGATCCTATCTACGCTCAAGGTTCCCTTGCCACTATAGATTCTTTAGATCTGGTCTTGCCCTTAGATGAGGTGATTCTTGAGGCATTGATTGGTTTGGAAAGACCCTGGGATGATCTCCATCACTGATCTTATTTCCTCCCAGAGTTAAGAAGAATAGAGGTAGGTGAATTTGTGTTGACTATGAATGGAGATAAGTCTTGTCCTGTTAATCCTCTGGCTACGCACACAGTTTATGCCAAGGGTAATATGGAAATAATCACTAAAACAATCCCTATAGATATCTCCAGAACCCTTGGCGTTGTGGAGAATGTTTTCGTCGGACCGAACTACTTCCCCAAAGAGATTCAAATTTATACATAATTGTTTAAAGAATTCTACAATGCTTTTTCCTGGTCTTACGGGGAAAGGCCACGAATTGATCCAAGAATTGTCGAACATGAGATAACGACTTCTCCTGATGCCAAGGCAGTCCGACAGAAGCTTCGTCTAGTGAATCCTCAAAAAGCAACAAAGATTAAGACTGAAGTAGGGAAACTGCTTAAAGAAAGTTTTATCTACCCCGTGCAGTTGAAGGAATGGGTATCAAATCATGTTTTGGTTAACAAAAAATAGGGTACAATTCATGTGTGCATGGACTAATATGAATTATGGAAGGCATGCCCAAAAGGTAATTTTCCCACCCCATTCATCGATCATATTGTCAATGAATGCACAGGCCGTGAGGTCTTTTCATTCATGAATGGTTTTTCGAGATATAACCAGATTCAGATCAAACCCGAAGACCAACATAAAACAACTTTTATCTGTCCTTAGGGAACATTTAATTATCGCAAGATGCCTTTTGGCCTGAAGAACGTTGGAGACATTTTTCAGCAGGCCATGTCTTTTTCCTTCCACGACCTTAGACATATAGTCGAGGATTATCTTGAGGATCTTGCATCATGCTCTCACAAGAGACCTGGTCATCCCACACACCTCTGACTAATCTTTGAACGATGTCGCTACTATCAGATTCGATTGAATCCTAACAAATGAAGTTCCTATGTGACGTTGGGTTGTCTCTTAGGTTTCATTGTTTTGACAACAGGGATCATGGTCGATCCTCTTAAGGTTGAGGTGATAGTTCAGTTGCCTCCCCCATGCACAATACCCCAACTTCAAAGCTTATAGGGGAAAGCGATCTTTCTTCGACATTTTGTCACAAACTATGCTGAGATCACTAAAGGTTTTATGTGTTTATTGAAAAAGGAATTCCCTTTCTATTGGGATGAAGCCACTCAACACTCTTTTGAAGCATTGAAATGCACCTTTATGTCTGCCCCTCTGCTCTGACCTCCCGATTATAAAATATATTTTTTGTTGTACTTGGACACTGCAGAGTTGACCATCGGCATGGTCTTGGTTTAGGAGGACGATCTGCTCGAGGAGCATGTTATTTATTACCTGAGCCAAGGCCTATTTGGGCTAGAACGCAACTATTCCCATGTTCAGAAGCTTTCTTTGGAAGCAGTGCATGTTGTCCAATGGTTCTGTCATTACATTCTGCTTCGCAAGACCACCGTCGTTGTCATCGTGAATCCCTTCCAATACGTGTTGACATGACGGGTCATTGGTAGAAAGATCAGTATATGGATTGTTATCCTCCAGGAATTTGACTTGGATTTTGTTTCCGTGAAATCCAAAAAGTCGTTAGTCCTTGCGGAACTTATTTCAGAACTTTTGGTTGAATCTAGTGATGACACACCTGAAGAATCTCCCATCAAAGGATATATTTTTCTGATCTCATCTTTAGACCCTTGGTATGGAGATATACTAGTCTATTTCTAGACTTTTAAGTGCCCTACTTTTTCTACCTGTGATGAGCGTCGACGAATTCGCCATAAGGGACAAAACTGTCTCATACTCGATGAAAATTTGTATCGTTGAGGTGTAGATTGCATTCTTCGTCGGTGCCTTATACATGAGGAAGCATATATTGTTCTGAATGACTGACACATTGGAGCATGTGGTGGTCATTTGTTTGAGTTGGAAACAACCCAAAATACTTTACGTGCTGGTTAATTTTGGCCTACGTTAATCAAAGATTGTGTTGAGTCGGTCAAGAAGTGCCACCCGTGTCAGATCTTCTCTTGGAATATGTGAGCACATCCTGCTCCCATGTTTCCCATCATCGTTGTTGGTCCCTTCAATAAGTGGGGGATTTATTTTACTATATGCCACCCGACTTCATCCAGAGGGCATATTTATATCATCGTAGTAGTAGACTACTTCAAAAAGTGGGTCGAGGCTATGCCAACGTTCAACAATCATGGAGAAACAATGACTCTTCATTTTTAACCAGATAGCAGCTAGGTTCGACATCTCGAAGGAGATTGTCACTGACCATGGCAGTCACTTCCAAAATAAAATGATGTCCAAGTTAACATCAAATCTTGGGTTGAGGCAAGGAAATTCATCACCCTACTACCCACAAGCGAATGGTGAGGTGGAATCTATGAATACGTCTCTCAAGACTATTCTTCAGTGAACGATCAATTCTGCCAATTCAAATTGGCATTTTATCTTTTACTCAGCGTTACGGGCCTACCAAACGTCTAAAAATACTGCCACCGGATTCTCACCTTTTCAACTCGTATACGGGCTAGAGACAATCTTGCCTATTGAGTGCCAGATCCTGTCTTTAAAGTTGGCAGTGGAGTTACTGCTAGACACTTCACTGCTTGAGGAACGCCTATTATATCTCGAGCATCTCGATGAGCAACGTCGTGATGCAGCCTCAACCAATGAGGCTCATAAGAAATGATTCAAGTGTCAATATGATTTGTAACACCATGTTTCCCCCAGCCTGTAAATATAAATATAATGGCCAAGAGACTATGGAAAACTCCATATGTGTGAATGTTGATTCGATAGACCTTTGTATGAAAGGTAAATAAATGTAAATATTTTTATTTACTAGAAAATGGATAAGTGTTGCTTGACTACTAAAAGGAGGGGGTGTACTTAGAAAGACCAAGAATTCTATACAAAGATATGATGAAGGGGACCAGGAATGGTTGCGTTAACCTTTACCAAACCAATACTTACTAGATTTAATTGCTTAGGACCAGAACAATCCTCTGACCCATAAATGAATTACAGTCAGGATGGTAGGTGGGTAGACCTCCTCAAGAGTTAATGAGGGGATGGGGCATGACACTCATCTATAAGGCTTCCATACTTGACCACGGGCTAGGGATTCAAGCCACATGAAACCTTGTTCAAAGAGGCGAGAAAGGAAGGTATGGTGGGCAGAAGGAGGGCAGCGAAGAGTGCAGAGACAAGAGGTGAATCTCTCAGGTTCAAGGAAGAACTGGAAATAAAAGTTATGTTCATAGAAAATAGTGGGATTGGTTATGATACAAGCTAAAAACTGAGGTCACTCCTCCTTGCTTGGTATAGTGTAAACCATTGCGAAGATCCTGTGGGAGGAGGAGAGTAACCTCCATCCCTACTGTTGTTGAGCCAGAAGAAAGGATTGTGTTGCAGAGCATCATGGTCTAGATCTCGGGTGGATAGTGGTAAATGCGTTTGGAGTGAATGAGCCTATGGTTGGGTGGAAACGAGCACTCCTTCCAATAGTCACTTCCCATTGCTTGATTTTCATAAATATTTTCCCTACTTTACTTGTTGAACTAGAATAATGGATGAATACTTGCACTTATATATATATGTGTGAATTTATGAATGTCCTCTCTGTGAAATGGCTACGTTATGTGTATGATTTCATCACCTTGTGAATTTACACTTCCAACAAATAGGTCGTATTCCTAGTTTAACTAAGGAGGTTTCCCAGGGGCATAAGTTGTTAAGATGGTCGAGATAGGAGATATCGTGTCGACCCAAAACCATCTATCTGAAGAGGATACTTATTCCAGACCCCTTTTTCCATGCGACCAAAATTCCAAACCCAAGTCCTTAACCCTTTTCAGGGTAAATCTTAGGAGGGGTAGCGAATTTGAAACCTTAAATAATGAAATCTCTTCATTTAGAATATGAGTGGAAGACATCTATTCGAAAGGACCCATATGACCAATACCCAAAAACCCTGAGCTAAGCCTAAAGAAGCAAGGTTCCCTTGGCTTCATAGCTCCAGAAGTCCGAGACTTCGGAGTAAGACTAACCTTACTAGACTCACGTGGACTAAAGGTGACCGGGAGCATCAGTCTCCCATGAGATTGACCAATGATAGAAGGTTCCCCATGTGGTTGGGTGAACCTATCTCGCCAAATTAAACTAAGGCCCGAAGCCCCGAAGACCGGAGTCGTGAAGGGCCCAGTACCATAGATTGCAGGATCCTTCAGATCCTTTCCAAACCGTCACTATATCGGGGACACGTGGTGCTAGTCCTCTACTTTGGATATTGGAACTTCGGAGGGAAAGAGGAGTTTTCTTAGAATTATTCCCAAACGCCGAAACCCCGAGGTAACTAGAGTCGTAGATATATAGGTCTACGTGACTGGATATTAACCGTGATATCTGAGGGATGTAGAATATGGTCAACCCAAGGTGGTGAGGTACAGTGATGTCATCCCTGATGATGTGGAACCAGTCTCAATGAGCCACATGTGACCTGGTCCTCTACACATCACCTACCCTAGGGTACATCTATGTCATCCATTAGAAAGGATAGGTGTCGACATCTCCTGTGTTGTATAGTGGAAGTACTCCAAAAGAGTGGAAGAGTGGAAGGGTCGAGAACTCCCAAAACCCAAAGTAAATCTCAGTCGTTGGCTATGAAAAGAGTGTGAACCGTCGATTTGACCCACGTCTATCCGCGAGCTCGGACATTGGAAAAATCATAGTCAGGTGATTTGGAGACTCCTGAAACCTGAAGTCAATCTCATTTGTTGGTTGTGACCATAGTGTGGACCGTCAATTTGACCCACGTTCATTCGCGAGTTTAGAATTCAACGAAATCGTAGTCAGGTGAGTTAGGATCATCCAAATTTGGAAGTCCCAACATGCACAAGGACCTATGGAGTTGGATCCACGTGGACGTTATGTGGCCTTGACCAATGAACATTCAAGGAACTTGGAAGGGGCGTATCCGCTAGTTTTGAGTTTGGTTCTGAGTGTGGGGACCGCGATGGGAGGGTCCTGAATGAGATGGATGATATTTGAGACCCCGCATGGAGGTATTGAGTTCTTAAGAAGAATGAAATTTAAACGCCCCACCGTGGATCTGTTACATGATCGGTCTGTTCGTCCTCAAATTTTCCCCGAAGGCAATCTTGTCTTGGTCTATGACCAAGAAAAGGATCCCCAAGGGGTAGGAAAGTTCAAACCCATGTGGTTCAGACTTTTCATCGTGAAATAGGTCTTAAAGAAGGGTGCTTACAGTCTATTTGACTTTGAGGGAAATGCCTTGGTGGAGCCTAGAAATGGGCTCTATCTCAAGAAGTATTACTCTTAAGTTGGTCGCTTGGGTGACTTCTTGTACATATGTATAGTTATTATACAATTTTTGTCTTTTTTGTTTTATGGGTGTGTAGTTATTTATGTCTTTGTTTTTACTGTGGTAGATGTCAAGTGAATCAGAGGTGTTATTTGGGTTCATGGATGGTGATATCCGACACACTCGAAGGCTTTCTTCCACAGCTTGGGTTATTTTCACACCTAGAGGCTGGTTGCTATCTTCTGGAGGTATCTGTCTAGGTGACACCACAAAAAATGTCACCGAGTACAATGCAGTGATAGAGTTGCTTCATGATGCTTTGTCACATGGCATTTCTCACCTTTGGGTCTACTTAGATGTTCAACTAGTTGTGTCCCATTTAAACGGATTTTACCGCGTATATGATCCTACTCTACACCAACATTTCCTTAGGGTACGTCTCTTAGAACGTTACTTTGATTACATTACGTATATCCATGTTTCTAGAAGATTAAATCAAATAACTGATACTCTAGCTAATCAAGTATTAGATTGGCATGTTGCACACATATAAAAATAAGCACACACATACACATGTACATACATTTGTAAAAAATGTGATCCATAAGACAAATAAAGATGTAAATATATATGTGTGTGTGTGTGTGTGTCAAAATGTCAGAGTACATAAGTGAGTATGAACACCTCAAAAAATAAGGTTCGGTATACATCATGGGGCTTATTCCCTCAAAAATATACAAAAGGCGCCCTCAGCACATAACATTTTGGCCTATCTAAGCTCATGGCCTATTGGCCCTGCCATAGTGAACGACGACGTTGGCCAAATGCCCAAAAATCTGTACCCAATTTCGTGTCACCCCCACTACATAAGGTTACATGGAAGGTGGGATATCCTCGATCTCAGCCATAGGAACTATCCGAGTGAGTGTGGTGAGGTTGCGCTCCACACAGCTCAATACTCTCTCAGCCTCTCCGGCTGGAGGCCCCCCTGCGG
>SNQJ01S0024242.1:12201-32636 GCA_010110895.2 Picea sitchensis
AGAGAGCTAGCTTATGCTAGGCCTCTGTAGATATTTCGGGGGCTCTGATTCTGCAGAAATCAACGAAAACATGATTATGGTAGTGGGTGTGTTACAATAATGTGTTGGTGGTCAACTCCAAAGGCATGACCAAGATCCCATGATGATATCTCAAAACAAACCTGTGTGTATCTTGCTCCCTGATCCTCATCTGCTGATATCCTTGATGAGGCTTTATCATCGAGATGTATGCTACTCCTCAAGGCTCACCCATCCCCTCTCCGATCCTGGGTAAACTCAAATCAATGGTTTGCTCATGGCCTTTGTCAAGAGGTCTCCTTGGAGGAGATTCTCCAAATATACATTTTAAACTATTGTATGCTAATGAAGAGTCATGGATACCGTTGTACACCATTCTTTCCTTCTATCCCATTCAGTGTCCTATGTATGGTACTGAACCCAACACTCTGTTGATGATGTCTCTTAGTAACCCAAAGTGTTTCCATGCTAGTCATATATCTGTCCACCCAATCCATGGATGTGTATACTTCCTCACAGGTTGGTCCCCAAGGAAGGTGCTCAACTATATCCTAAGCCTCTAGTGTGCTTTTCAAAGGAAAGGGATCATGATCCTTGCAATACCAACTAAGAGTGCAATCCAAACTCTCAGACTCACAACTCTCCTTGAGTACCAACAACTTAGAATTCTCCTCATCCAACCTCATCATAAGAGGCTCCTCCCTCTCATCATGTGTGACACTCATGCCCGATTATACCATGGCTGCCAAATTTGACGGAGTCTTTGTTGTAAGTGCTGAAGAGCATACCAAGCCCGACTGATAATGTAGCTCCGCAACTTCTCTTTCCTTGTCCTCAACAAACTTGAGGGCAAGGTCACTATCCATAAAAAATTGCAGGTAGTCTGAATTCAAATGCTCTAGTGCTTCTTTTCTAATCCACAGCTAAGCACTAGTGACTCCACCTACCACTTCATTTTGTCTCTCCTCTATTTGAGCCCTCCACATAAGATCCTCAATGAATCTACAAGCTCCATCAGTCCTAGTCAAGACTTGTGTGATTTGATCCTCGGTCACCAACACGCAATCCTCCAAGTCACACAATGGTAATGGTCTTTGTCCAACTGCATCCAAATGGTTTGGACTGTCATCTGTAAGAGTGATCTCCTCCTCATCAACACTCGATGCACCCGGTGATACCATGCTATGATGGGACTCATGCATGACATCGTCCTCCACACATGACTCATGTGAAGAAGGATCTATGTCCCATGGCGATTTCTCAAACACCCCTCCTTCATCATATGCGAGTACCATCATGCTCTCATCATCATCATGGGTGTCATGAGTGGGATGGGATGTTGAATGCTCATCATAGTTGGGTTCTAGCATATAATCATCCTTAATGTGTATACCATCAAATTGTCTTTCAAAGGTGCTAGTGTCATGGACATTATAGGACATTGCTAAAGGTGCATGAGGTTTTGTTGTGTCATCATTATCATAGTCAACATAGGTGGGACAAGATGTTTCCCCATCATCATTAGCACTAGTGATAGACCCTGTAAACATACTAGTGTCAACAGTCTCATCATAGACCACTGCTTGGTCCTCCTCTATGCTCACCTACTCATCATGGCTAGATGCACGTTCCTCTATGTGGGAATGTGCTTGTGCCACCAATGGATTCCTATGCCCTTCTTCGATATATTCCTTCAATATTCGTCTTGAGCCATTGAAGGAATCCTCAGGCCAACTTCCATACTTTATGGTGAAATAGTCTCGAAAAGACATAGCTGCACAAAACTTTTTACCCAGTGCTAAATACTATGTATAGTAAGTCATGTACTTGTCTACCACTAGTTCCCACTTTATTTTGGCTCCTTATAGTCTTCATCTTTCCAACCTCAGTATCCTGCTGCATATTTCACTTCCAATGAATACCCCTCAGGCAGGCAAGATCACCAGCTCTGATACCACTGTAATATCCCTAGGGGTTTTAAGCTAGGAAAAAAGAGTTAAAGTAGTTTGCAACAAGTATATTTCCCACAATATCTTAAAATTTTCCACAGTAACAAGTAAGAATAAAGTAACCAATATATCAGTAGAATTAAAGTTCCTTGAAATACTAAATTTCAGTTATGTAACAGTAATACCCAACAGTGATAATTCTCCAAAGACTACTATTATAATTATAACATCTACTAAAATACATTACTCAATCCTATAAATAATTGATGTTGTTACAACAACTACAAAGCTTTCAATAATTCATTACATAGATCCTAAGGGATGCATGCACCAACAAGATTCCTTACTAAATTAGGGTTGTTACAACAACTTAAAACCAAAAAGGTCATTACTAATTTAGGGGATGCTATAACAACTTATAACCAACAATAAACAAGGTTGAACCTGTAATGTTGCTTGTCCTCTTCACTGTCTGAAATTTCTGTTAATCCTCCATATAATCTGCTACAAGGGTCCTTGTATGAAGTTGGTAGCACCGTCAATTTTGTGTGAGTTGTCTCCTACCATCATCCTCATCTTCTCATAGGGTACAGTCTACTAGAAACCCCCATGAAATGGATTTTGGCCCCTTCACAACCTTAGTAAAACCCTTCAGGCACTTGGTTCCAAAGTGAGGAGGTTCGACCTTCTCCAAGGAGGGTAGATTAGGGATTCGGTCCCCCTCTAAATCCTTCAAGGTTTCTTCTAGGCAACTCAACCCTTAGGGAATTCATCTGCCATCCCTCCTAGTACCCTTCACCAACTACCTTAAGCCTTCGGTCCTGCATTTAAGTAGATCAAACCTCTCCAGATGACCTTGCTCATTGATATAAGGTTCTACCTTCCTTCAAATGAACAAAATTAGAGCTCGATCCTTCCTTTATTGTTGCTGCAATAGTCTTGGAAAGAAATAGTAGGCAACACAAGGTTAGAAGTTGAGCTAGGGTGAGAACTATCCCATCAAAACTCAATAGAGCCGAGGGTTAAAAAACCCTCCAAAGGACTGAGGAAACCGCCTCCAAAAATAGAAAGGAGAAATCCCAAAAAATATTTCTTGTCCCTTTCAAATGAGCCTCCATCTCTTTATATAGTTTGTGCCTTAGGTTTGATTCCTTGTTTTAGGGTGACTTATCCCTCAAGTTAGGTTCTTTTACCCTTTCCTTTACCCAATGGTGGTTTAATCCTTAAGTCGGGGGTATTTTACCCTTTAATTTTCCCAATGGACACCTTTAAAACTGACCGCTACCCTCCTTGTGCCCATTAAAGCCCCCTGATTCCCATTTAGTTGGGGACTATGGCCTACAGGGAGCCCCTAAGACACTATGTCCCTCCTCCAGTGGGTCAAAGGGGAGGGAGCATGACAAGTTGCAAATTCAAGATTATAGCTTAGAATCCCAACTCTACAACATACCCTTGGGAGGAGTAGATGTAGTCTTGGGAGTCCATTGGCTAAAAATGTTAGGTACTTACTCTATTAACCACCAAAAACACTTTATCAAGTTCAAGTGGCAAGGGGAAAAATAATTTTTTTATGGGTTCAAACCTCCCCAAACTCAAACTATACCATCCCATCAGATGGAGAAGCCAATTTATAAGGGAGCACCAACTTATATGGCACAATGCCACAAAATGGAGATACTAGCTTCATAACTAGTTGACTCCAAACAACTAGAGATTCAACAATTAATTCAAAAACACAAAAGGATATTCCAAGATCTACCCATGGAGCTACCACCAGAAAGGGAGATTGAGCACATAATTGAAGTGAAACTAGGTTTAAGCCATGTCAACAATAATCCTTATAGGTATCCACATCACCATAAAACAAAAATAGAACGATTAGTCAAAGACCTATTGAGATGTGGTGTTATTACAAAAAGTAGAAGTCCATATGTAGTTCCAATAGTTTTAGTTTAGAAAAAGGATGGGTCCTTTAGACTATGTATAGATTATAGAGGGTTGAACAAGATCACAATTAAGAACAAATTTCCTATTCATTTTATAGACAAAGTGTTGGATGAACTTCATGGAGCCAGGTACTTCTCAAAATTAGAATTGAGATTGGCATACTGTTAAATTAGGGTAAGATTAGAAGATGTGGTGAAAACCACTTTCTGAACTCATGAAGGACACTACAAATTCAAGGGGATTCCTTTTGGGTTAAATAATTCTCTAGCCACTTTCAAAGAAACCATGAATGGACTATTCTGTCCCTACCTAAGGAAGACTTATGTACTAGTCTTTTTTGATGACATTCTCATATACAGTTAAATATGGAAGAAACATCTCAAGCACTTGGGAAAAGTACTCTCTCTTTTGGAAGACAACCAATTTTATGCAAACATGTCAAAATACATGTCTGGGAAAGAATAAGTACTTTATATGGGTCATGTGATATCAAAGGAAGGGGCAAAGGTAGATCCAAGTAAAATTAAAGAAACTATAGACTATCCCAAGCCAAATAACATTTACAAGCTATGCTTGACAAGATACTATGTAATACCCCCAGGTTGTAAATGTGTATATGTACATACACTTTTATAGGTAGGTGAGGTAAGATGTTTTATGTTGGAATGCCTATGTATATATGTTTTGGGCTAGAGTGCCGATGTGTTATTAGGTTGGAGAGCCTGTATGTTGAAAGACAAGTGAGCCTATAATTGTACATTGTAATCACACTCACATATATATTAATAAAATACATCAAGATAGTGGACCAAGTCATACAAAAGAGTATCGGGGGCTAGGAATCCATGAGAGGGAAAGGGGGCTAAGCGATTAAGGAAAAGGGGCTAAGCCAAGGAATATAATAGTGCATTCCAAAGTCCTAAGTAATAAACTTACATGATTTTATCCTAAGTTCTCAAGTAATGGGACAAAATCCCAAGTGGTGGGAAGTATTTCTTGGAGTGCCACTTGCCAAAAAGAGAGCACGTGTATATAAACTTTGGGATTAGTGAGAAATCCATTCCATTTTACCATTTTGACCATCCTTCCTATGGAATATGGGGTATGAGCTAGTGAACCACTCTAACCCTATGACATTGTGAAACCTTGTTAATCCTAGATGGATTTGGGTGAACAATTCTCCTTGGGCTGCCTTGAGGAAAGGTTTGAGCCTTGGAGGGAGGATTTTTTGAGATAGATTTCCCTTGGTTTGAGGTCTAGAAGGTTTATGGAGAATCCATTATGGCAGTTGGAGTTACTGGAGCCACAACTTTGAGACTTCTTGGCCTACTTGTAGTGGAGCCCTGGAAGGGAAGTGGGACAACCTAAGAGACCATGGAGCAGAGAAGGGGATACACTTCCTTGGGTTGTGCAGGATGAAGGGAATGAGAGTGTGGTTGGACTAGTTGCTGGATTTTGTTACCATGTCCTAGCCATTGCTTGTACTGACTATCCGAGCTAGTTGGCTTAGGTATCCTTTGCCCTGGTGGGGTCATATCCCTAGCTTGGTGGTTACCTATTGTTGATAGAACTAGAATATAAGTGTCTATGGCTAGGTGGAACGTCTGAGGTCTGCAGTGATTCAGTGTTTTCATTAAAGATAAATATTATTTATGTTATGTGCTTTATGCTGAGTAATGTGTAATTATATGTGCTTAATTAAGTTATGTTGTGCACATGTATAATTCCATGTTATTATAAGTTATGCGTTAAATTGCATATTACTTGGACTACATAAGTTTATCATATGCATGGCATATTATTATAAATTGGAATCATATCTCAAATTGGGGGTCTAGGATTATTACAGTTGGCATTAGATCCCTAATTGTTCATGGTTAAATAATTTTAAAATACAATATGTACAAAGATGGAATTATAGTGGCATATGCCCAAAACCGAGTCTAGATTTGTTACATATTGGTATTAGAGCATGGCTACAACACTCAGGATGTATGGGCCAAATACCAGAGTGAAGTGTGTAAAAATTGTAGAGTTTGAATTTCAGTGTGCATGCAAATTGTTTATCAAAATTTACCAAGTGAAATTGGGGAAATTTCTTGGAAATTTGAGAAAATTTGGATTTAGCGATTAAATTTCCTAAAATATGCTCTCTGTACAAGCATCCGAGTCATACATTTGGTTAATTCATGAAGTATAGAGTCAAATTGACAAAATTGGGGTGAAATATGCAATTACTGGGTGAAAATCCCACGATAAAAGAACTTAGAATCGTTGAATTGACAAGTCTCTATGTCAATTTAATTGGTAGAGAGTCAAATTTGGCCTAGAAGATTGAAAATGATCAAATTCATGGTGGCCATGGAATAAATTGGGTAAAATCCCCAAACTTTGGTAATCATTTAGTGAAAATTTGGTAAGGGTATGTTCATGTTTTAGGTGCATAGGTGAAATTGACATGCATAGGACTAAAATTGTGCATGGGAAGTTAAGTCTAGTGCTTCCATGGTGGTCGTGAAATAAATTTTTGAAATTAAGAATTATTGGTGAAATTCAAATTTTGAAAAATTTGGGGATTTTCCATATTGATGATGTCACTGATAATGTGGCGGGTGATATGGAGGCCATTTTTTAGGTGATGTGTGTTGAGTCCTCAACAAACCCTTAAAATTTTCAAATTTTGGGTACCACATTTCCTTTTTAATTATTTTACACCTTCTTCTTTTGGATTTACATAGGTTTCACATTCATCCTTTCTCAAATTTATGCATTTTTTCCTTTTTTTTTCTTTGCATTTAAAATCTCAAGAAAATACAAAAAACTTCTCATGTTTTTCATGAGGAAAGAAAAAAAACAAAGAAAGAGAAAATTACAACCTTTTCCAAGAATTGTCGATGAACTCATCGAGGGATGGAGAAAAAGAAGTGTCTATAATCAAGATCGAGGGAAAGCTGCATGCATTTTGAAGTGGAACACATTTCACTGATCAACAATAATCCATCTCTCATCGACATAATGTGTTAGTGTTTCAAGGAGTCAAAGGATTTGACCAATCACCAATAGACCATCGACATAGACACAAATCCATGTAAGTCCAACACAAAAGGGTAGAGTTCTCCCAATGCCAATGAATTATGAGAACCAATAAATCAATCTGACTCGTCGATCATGTATAAGGGAGAAACTTGACCATTGATGTTTACTACCAAGTATTGTTTGTTTCGTGACTATGTTGGCCATGTCACCTTTTGCACTTGCCACGTGTCTGGCCAGGTAGACTACCTGTACCATCACAACATCTTACACATCATCCTTTGAAACTTACATTCCACGTCATTTTCCATGTCATCACATCCACATCATCATGTACGGTAGTGAAGGCCGACNTCATCGACATAATGTGTTAGTGTTTCAAGGAGTCAAAGGATTTGACCAATCACCAATAGACCATCGACATAGACACAAATCCATGTAAGTCCAACACAAAAGGGTAGAGTTCTCCCAATGCCAATGAAT
Organism: Picea sitchensis; assembly: GCA_010110895.2. NCBI lineage: Eukaryota > Viridiplantae > Streptophyta > Pinopsida > Pinales > Pinaceae > Picea > Picea sitchensis. The sequence continues at coordinate 19,632 of SNQJ01S0024242.1, forward strand.
TATGAGAACCAATAAATCAATCTGACTCGTCGATCATGTATAAGGGAGAAACTTGACCATTGATGTTTACTACCAAGTATTGTTTGTTTCGTGACTATGTTGGCCATGTCACCTTTTGCACTTGCCACGTGTCTGGCCAGGTAGACTACCTGTACCATCACAACATCTTACACATCATCCTTTGAAACTTACATTCCACGTCATTTTCCATGTCATCACATCCACATCATCATGTACGGTAGTGAAGGCCGACATCAAATGTTTTCTACCATTAGGAGAAGAGCGTAAGGGTTAGAGTGAACCACTGATGTCGATGCACACATTGGCCATTAGAAATATGTAAACATAGTGAAGAACTTAACATAGACATTTTTATGACGTCGATACTATAAAGAGATCTGGATCCTCCCTTTCCTTTTTGGGTCAATCGAAGTCGTCCATCCATTTAAACACATGTCTAGCATAGGATTACTAGTAGGTTTGATTAAGTACATGTGCAGAGGATTACCACTAGGTTTGATTACAATTCCAGAACTGTTAAGTTAAAGGACATTTTTTCTTCCCGTGTCATCCCCCTCAAAACCCGCGATGCATGAATAAATTGTTTAAGGATCCCTTGCTAAACGATCATTGGTGTCGACAAGATGTTGTCAAAGGAAAATGACACTTAACGAATACTCCCGATCTCTGATACTACACACTGATAAATTCAAAAATATGAAATCACCAATGAACTAGGAACAATGGGCCTTCGTGCCATCAACTTGCAAAAAATTAACTCCCAAGCGTGGCGCAGATCCTGTTTTGATTTTTGAAGATTACAAATATCATGTTGTACACCCTCCAATTACATACTAGATGTGACAAGGTAAGTCTGTGGGATCTAGAAATTTGAATATGTAATGCCATTTTTATTTCCAACTTCGCATTATTTTCAAAAAACTTTCCTTTCGATCAATAGAAGGAGAGAAAATCCATCGAGGAGCCAACCTCCAGCGTCGGTTCATGAAAATACTAGTAAGACCAGGTTATCTGCAAAGAAGCTAAACATTAAATTCTGCTATGAAATTTTTAGGTGTTATACATTGCCAAATTCTTCATTATTTTCTATAATTGCTTTGGACTCATAGTGGTGTTCTTGTGAAGGAAAGATTCCTCCTCAAAGGTTAGTAACCAGGTGCTCACTGAGGACACCCAAATGGAAAGAGTTAGAATATGGTGAAGGATTGAGTCCAGTACTAGTAAGAGAGCATGAATTTGCACATAAAGTAGAACCCATGATTTGAATATCGACCAAGAAGAAGTTCATTCAATCACCAACATTCAAAGATACGAAGGAAAGAACCACATATAAGGTACTCCTTCCACCTTGGGGTGATTTCTATAAAACAATTCATCATGAATATTTTCCAAAATTTATGCCTCATAGTGTCCTAGAGATCAGGGAACTAGATGTCCAAGTTTTTTCAAACATTAGACGGTTGTCCTTACAGAAGGTGGCATGTCGAACTCCTGTTTTTCCTTGCATAGAAACCCTAGAATGGATAATTGACCATACAAACATTGAGAAATGTGTAATCAATAATGTGGAAGGGGAATGCGTTGGTGTATTCCTTATGGTATAGGTGCAAAATGATTACAAGCTTAGAGACCCGAAAGAAAGTCTGAATACTGATTTTGTAGTTAAGTTCTATGAGCGACATAACACAAACCAATTATTAGCTTCCTGGTGGAGGGAGGATAAGATATTCTTAAACATGACCACTGATTGGTACAACACAAAAAATATTAGGGAACCATACATGTACTTAATGGAATTGATCTGCCGATTGTATGGAGAAAAGGATTTTTCAAGAATTTTAGAAGCTTGGATTCCCCTGGCATATTTCTAAAAGTAATTTCAACTGGGGGGGCACTATTTCAAAGAAATTGAGCATCACTACTCAACAGACTCAAAAAAAAAGAAGAAGGTGCGACACCATCCTTTTTTATGGCATATTTCTTGTTGGACGTAATCTAAGCGAGAAATGTTTCTTAGGTATTAATCTAAGATGGCATATCGTCAACGTACATGTACATGTGTATTTTAGCATCCTATGGGAAAAAAAGTATAAGAAATTTTACGCTATGATATGTGATGAGTTCATAGCTAGTATACATTTTATTATTTTTGGATAAAATTGTCCAAGACTTTCAGTAGCATCAAAGAAAATGGTATTTAAAGTAGATCATTGGTATTTGGAAGAGAAGAGCACTTATATCAGGGTTTTTGGAGCTACTGGTGCTCCACATATACTCCCCACTTGTGTCCCAGATTGTTTGGTGTTGGGAGAAATATGTTACCACACCATTTTATAAGGTTTCAATGCTTCTCTGGTGAAGGACAAGAAGAGGGATTTTATACCCTACGATTTCCATATTGGATATTACATAGTCAAAGACACCACGCATGCCAAGCAATAAGGCTTGAGCCATTTGGAATACAGGTTCCCTATAGGCCAATTTTGTAAACATGATCCCAAAGTGCTAGTACCCTAGCACACAGGGCAAGTAGTGTCACATTGGCCTTACGCCCACGACAATTATGAAGATGAGCTCTTCATTGACAATGCTTAGGACTGGGAGGAGGTTCTTCAAAGAAAATAAAACCCAAAAATTACCAAGTTTAAGGCTATGTCGATGAAAGAACAATTTTAAACTGTAGAGCGTAAAACAGAGACAACTATCAGAGCACAATATGAATTTAGAGTAGTGGAAGTAGCAGAGTCAAAAAGAAGAGGAACGACACTCCTAGCCGAGGCATAAAGAGTTATGAAAACAATGAGACAAACCCCTTTTCTTACGGATTTAGAACCTACAAGGATATTCCCAGTTGAGACAAACACTCATGAAACCGAGAAAAATACTACTGAAGCAGCTCTGCCAGAGAGGATATTCTCTCAGGATGAACCAAGTTCACTACAAACCCAAGTGAAGCGACCTACAATATCTATAACACCACAAATATTCTCAATGACACCAACTAGAATAGGTATACCCACGATCCTTATCTATTTAATAACAATATATGATGATGATGAAGGTCCAACAATATCTTGAGTAGCCACAATACCTATCACTTATGAGAAAATTCCAAGAGAAATGACTGCACCAGCCTTAGGAGGACCATTACAGAATCCAGGAAGAAGGGACATAGAAATTGAAATCACCCAGGATAGTGGTGTTAGCACTAAAAAATGAACCAACAAAATTTTAAGCGCCTTCATAAATTTTGTGTTAGATTTGCCAAATTCCTTTGGTCCTTTGCCTACGGTCATAGCCTCCCAATTCGTCATCGAGCCTTGAAAATTTACCATTAATTGCTTAGATTTCAAGGGACACCTGCACCAAAGTTTTATCTCCATCAAATACCTCATGCAGTGAGGTGGAAACAATTTATTAATGACTTCCAACAATTTCTTGAAAATTACCAGTTTGTTGGATTTTTGTCTCTTTGATTGTTGCCACCTATCTCCAAGGCTTAGAATCCAATGGAGGAGCTGGGATTTGACCTCCTAAGGAGATTTGGATGCTATTTTCTATTTAAGGAAGGAGGGAGATCTTGGAGTGAGGTTGGAATGATTGAGCTGAGGGTCCATTATTGTAATATTTTTGACAAAGACTGGTTCTCTGGTTATGTACTGGACTTCAGAATTTTTGATCAATACAAGTTAGTTTCTCTTATATCATCTTGTTGCCTCTTATGATGAAGTTTTCATGATTTGAAGACCCACATGAGACTTTTATAGTTGTGTTATGATGAATGTTAGATTATAATAATGCTATGATGTTCTTCAGTGTTTTTTAAACTTTGAATACAAGAAGATCTTGTGTTTTGAGTTTTTTCTCATTAGGTTGCTTGAAGACTTGATGTCAATGTTAGAACTTTACATATCCCTCACTAAGTCTTCCTCCTATTCACTTTTACTCTCATTCACTGACTGAAGTTGATCAAGACCCCAATTGCTTGTGCATGCTAGCCCAAATTTCTTAGTTTAAAACATTATTATTCTGAGTCTTCTCCATTTGACCTTTAAAAACTCATTCACATTTACATATAATTTGATGGGTACTGGGATTATCCTCATTGCAGTCTGAGGCTGATTCTCAGTGCTAAGATAAATGATGCCATTTTCGGGGAGGTGATTTGAGGATGTTGAATATCTACCTGGGTAGAACGACAAGTACAATTCCAGCTTTAGATGGTAGACTCAAGTTGGGCACCTAGAGGACTACATATTTTATACTTGGAGACTCCATGAAGATGAACCTGTTGGAAGACTCCACTGTGGGAACAAGCTTGGAAAAAAATGGAAGGCAGAGGCAAGTTCAGGTATCAAGTTCTAAATTTATTTCTGGAACTTGTGCTCTTTGTCCTTCATTCTTTCTTGAATTTCCCTACACACATTAGGAGAATCATAATCTGCTTCGTATACTCTAAATACCACCAACCTAATTTTTCATATTCCTTTTTCAAACAAGTATATTTAACCCCTTCCCATTTCATTGATGTTAAGGATATCCATCCACTTCGAACACCTGAAGAATATGAGATTCATATACATTTTTAAAATCAGTTCGAACCTTATGATTCTCTCCCTTCTGCAGATTTCAAAGATGATTTATTACCTGCTACCATTCCCTCTGCTGTTAATAACTAGCCTGTTGAAATTCAACATGCACCAAATTATTATTGTCCTTTTACAAATAATAAAATTGATTCAGTTCACGCTGCTAGCTCCTCTGACCTTTACCAACAACCTTCTAGTGTTCAACAACCCACTGAATTCCAGTGTAAGATTAGGGAAAAGATGTTTCGACCTCTAAAGCTGCCATCCTTTCTTCATCCTTACCCTCCCGGATTTGCAGACTACCTACCAACTTTTTCTAGAAAAGATAACACTACAGGAGAAGAGCATCTGCCATCCTTTCAAGACTTCATCGACAATTTGGAAATCTTGCATGAAGATATTGTCACAAGGATTTTCTCTAAATATTTGNCATGGGATGAACTATATGACACCTTTTTAAAATACTGGGGAGAGAGAAAATCATTTGATTAGTACTTGCATGAGTTCACTGCTATGAGAAGAGAGGATAAATAAGCTCTATCTATCTTTAACAAAAGGTTCTACAACATTTATCATGACATGCCCTTGGAGATCCAGCCTACAGAGACTGTTGCCATGGTGTTCTATGTTATGGCTCAGTATCCAGAACTTGTCCTTCTTCTGAGAGAAATAAATTCTTCATCCTTAAGAATATTATTTGAAGATGCTCAAGAAGTTGAGGAGAACATCCTTGCTTCCAAGAGGATGCAAGAGCAAGTTTTCTTTGAAAATATGCATGTATATGAGCAAGAGGATTGTCAATATAATTTATATTTGCAGCAAGAAGACAATGAGTATGAATCAGATTTGGAACAACAACAAGGATGTAAGTATGATTCACATTTGGAATCAAATTCTTCAACATTTGTAGATTTTTCTATGGACAGGGATGCATGTCTAGTTTATGATCAGTTTTCAAAGCATGTTGAACATATTATAACTAAGGATTGCATAGACAACTATATGTTCTTGTCTGATCATAATTATCATTGTGATTTAAACTCGATTGTACCACTATCTTGTGATCATCATGCTGAAAATATCAAAATCTGATCTCAAGGGAACCAAAAGGTTGTTTGTTTTCAAGCAAAGAGGAATGTATGTACGAGAAATTGTCTTTTTTTAATCAACAAGTTTCCAACCATGGTATCGAGGATCCAATTGCAGCTTATATGGAGTCATATGTTTCAGATTGTCTGAAAATTCCAGCTTTCATTATTTCACAGGTATTCATGGGTAAACATGTTTCTCTGAAAGAATTTCTATCTTTGTTTTTAGACCTCTGTTACTCTCTATTGATCAGTGGTATGGATGGGATTCATTTAGTCATGAAGTTGCTTGAATGGTTACTGTGGATTTTTTCCTTTACTTGAGAAAGTTGTCGATCTCGTTAGGGTAGGGTAGCATAGGTAATAAGCTCGCTTCCTAAGCATTTGCTTTCTTTCAGTTTCTTTAATAAGTGGCAGTTTTTGAGAGTATTTAGAGGTTGATTGCACAGATGAATCCATAGCCCAATAGATAAGGTGACTAGAACTGTTGGAGTTCTTGGAAGCCTCACAGGAAGGCCTCCATCCTAGTTGGAGCCAATGTTAGCACTAAAAAATGCACCATCACAATTTTAAGCGCCTTCATAAATTTTGTGTTAGATTTGCCAAATTCCTTTGGTCCTTTGTCTACGGTCATAGCCTCCCAATTTGTCATTGAGCCTTGACAATTTCCCATTAATCTCTTTGGCCAAAGGTGGTGTGTTCTCAAGTGTCCGAAGTCAAACCTATCCTATCTACCAAATCTAATGCATATACCAAAGCCCAACTCCATGCACACATTAAAGAGAAATCTTATGAAAATGGATAATTTCCTAAAACAGAGGAGGTGTGCTACCGAATTTGCAAAGTTTTTTCAAATATGGCACTACAAAATCATCTATGTAGTATGTTCTAAAATTTTTCTACCTTATATGGTACAAAAACTCCTAAGATGAACTTAACAGTGGCGCTACCAAATCCACATAGTTGTTTTGATAATGAGAGTTACCAATTCCACAGAGGCTATTTGAGGTGTGGAGCTACTGAATTCGTAGAGGATAATTCAGGATGGATGCTACGGAATTGCACAACATGATCGGCGCTATAGAAACTGCATGCATGTTTTGGATTGGTGCAATGAAATGTGTAGAGTTATTTTGCAAGGACGCTTCTGCAAGTTTTGAGTGACTAACTTAAAACTTTGATTATGAACAAATGGGAAGGTATTTTTGAAAACTGGAGGAGGTTTTTGTTCATTACATATAAAATAACAAAAAAATATCTTAGTTTTGAAAAATGTGTTATGTTTAGAGAGATATTTGACATATAATTGACACTACGAAATGTGTAGAACTGTTTTACAACGACGCTAAAAAATTTCCTGTAGCAGTTACTGTTTGGATATTCACCTTGTTGGGAGGTTGCCACCTGTAAAGGAGGATTCAAATGGATTCTCAAGGATAATTTAGATGTCAAGGGACAGCTGAACCTAAGTTTTAGCTCCATCAAATACCTCATGTAGTGATGTGGAAACAATTTATTAATGACTTCCAACAATTTCCTGAAAATTAGCATTTTGTTGGATTTTTGTTTCTTTGATTGTTGCCACCTATCTCCAAGGATTAGAATCCAATCGAGGAGATGGGATTTCACCTCCCAAAGATATTTGGATGCTATTTTATATTTAAGGAAGGAGAGAGCTCTTGGAGTGAGGTTGGAATGGTTGAGCTGAGGCTCCATTATTGTAATATTTTTTACTAAGACTAGTTCTCTGGTTATGTACTGGACTTGAGAATTTTTGATTAATAGAAGTCAGTTTCTCTTATATCATATTGTTGCCTCTTATGCTGAAGTTTTCATGATTGGAATATCCACATGACATTGATATAGTTATGTTATGATGAATGTTAGATTATAATACTGCTATGATGTTCTTTAGTGTTTTTTAAACTTTGAATTCAAGAAGATCTTGTGTTTTGAGTTTTTTCTCCTTAGGCTGCTTGAAGACCTGATGTCAATTGCAAACCTTTACATCTCCCTCACTAAGTATTCCTCCTATTCACTTTTACTCTCATTCACTGACTGAAGTTGATCAAGACCCCAATTTCTTGTGCATGCTAGCCCATATTTTTGAGTTTAAAACATTATTATTCCGAGTCTTGTCCATTTGACCTTTAAAAAATCATTCACATTTACATATAATTTGATGGGTACTGGGATTATACTCATTGGATTCTGAGGCTGATTCTCAGTGCTAACAAGTGGGACTTTTTGAAAACTTGAAACTCAACCTTTAGATGAGGCAAGGTCACCTTGTAATGATGGGGATATTGGTAATGGACAACCTAATGTAGAAAATACATTTGAAGAATAAGGGGGGTATGAACAACAAGAAAACAATGTCCCATCAATAAAAATTACAATTACTACAATCTTACCATTAAATTCCCCACCTCATAGAATAACACCACCACTTGGAATTTACCAACAGAGAGGCTCATCACCAAAAATCATAGGGGATATTCCCTCTAATGAATTTAGAGAGACAACCAATAATATAGAATAGTCACCTATAACTTCTACACAAGAGTAGACATTAACAAAATAATGTAGTAGTCAAGTACCTACCATGGAAAAACGAAAGGAAACTATTATATTGGAACATTTCTATATGTCGGGGAGCTTGGAAAATACCCTATCTTAGGGATATCAAAAAATTCCTAAACCTGTTGATGATGTTGCTAATGTGCAAGCTATCTCTTACGACAAGAAGATAAAGGCAGTAATGAAAAGAAATATCAAAAGAAGGAGGTTCACTTTAGATCATACTCTATTCGTAACCACAAAATAAACTTTATTTGATATAGAAAATACCAAGGTGAGCGAGATGCTTTGAGCTGGGATGGATATAACCGATGGCACCCTAGATAGATAAAAAAGGGATGAATGATAAGCTAATTCTATGAGAAAGGAGTTAGAGCATCTTCAACATCAAGAAAAGTATTATCAAGACACCTCTCAAGAAATAATGCTTCTTAAAGGTGGTTTCATGGAAGTGTACAGTTGATTCAAATAAGAAAGAGATCGTTTCATGGCCCAGATAGAAGATTACCAAGAAGACACTCTTATGGGACTGGTGACCTACAAAGATATGAAACGATGGTATGCAAAGACATATCAATATTTGGAGCAGATCGAGTACATCAGAGAAGTGAAGACAGGATGAGACATTGAAGAGCATGGTATTCAGGTACTCATAGATTTTAGTATCACTAGAATACACAGAGCAACGTACACTGGATGCAAATGGTACAAGAACCTCATCGGAAAATGCAAGAAAGGTGGGAAGAATGTGTGAAGAGCTAGGAGAAAATAAATAAGGAAATGCGATATATCCATCTACCAAAGTTCGACCAACTTGATGACTTCACAGACTTGCGTGACATAGTCAGGAAACACACTGAACTAGACCATGTGTATGAAGCATAAATTTCATAGATTTTGACCCTTGTTCTAGGACAAATGAAGACGTTCATGAATCCCCTGATCAGAGCATCCATAGTTGTTCAACGACTAAGTGGCAAGATGGATAAATACAAGAAACATGTAGTGGAGTTTAAAGAGATCCTTAACACACCAATGGACCAACAAAGGTTTCCCTATTCCAACACATGGGAAGAACTCTTTTGCTAGTGGTTAGAATATGAGAGGAATAATCCACCGTAGTAGAACATCAAGAGAACTAGAGGTAATAGGAGAAGGACACATGGATTAAGTCCACTTTGCTTTTGTTTACTTGATAAGACTCAACATAGTATCTATTTTTAAATAGTTTACTTTTATAAATAAATACATCATCCATGTATTAAGGGCAATGGTTTTTGCATAGAAAATATGATTTTTTTCGGTAAGAGAACTATTTCTCGGACAAAGGTTATTGAATTTAGAATTTTTTCGTAAAACCATAAGCATTTTTCATCTAAAGTGTGAATGTGATTGAACCTGTGGATTGTTTCCATTCTCAACTCTATATTTGTTGATGTATTGAGTAAGATCTATTATGATTATTTATTAAGTTATATTAGAATACCTTACAGTTCTTAATTTCAAATTGATGAAAGTAAATCGATAATGTTTAACATGTGATGTGTGGTAAGGTGTAGTGAAATTATTTTCTGGCCTCTATTACATTGCATGCATACTCTTTTTTGAAAGTTTTCTCTCAAATGATATCTAATGGTCTGGAAAAGTGATGGTATTATTGATAATATGAACTTGACATAGTTTTTGTTTGCATACCGGGGCACAAAGGTTATCCCAAGGCTCGGTCTTCTCCTAGATAGATCATTTTTTCTATTATTATTACTTATCTTCCAATAAGTTATAAAAACCATGATAAAACAACCCAAAAGACAACTTCTCTATTAGGAGGGAATATTTGAAAGGTACATATATATCACTGTTAAAGCCTTAAAGCCCATCGAAACTTGCCGGATCATTGATCTAGATAATTTTACTATTATTAAACGTTGAAGAGTCTAACTGGGCCTCATTGGCGAGTACAATTCTTACTATTGAGTCAAGGGTAATTTTGAACCCTCAATAGAATTAGCGCTAGAAGGAAGGCCGACGAATGCATGGCTAGATGCAATAATTCTTTGAACAAATACTTATATCAAATATCCTACAGATTCAAAACAACCCACATGCATGGCTAGTCCTTTCAAGGATAGCCCTAATACTAAAGGTACCCAACCCAAAAGTGAGTCACCACAAGTGAAAGACAGTTCATACATTCACCCAGAAATACCCTATGCAGTCGCCCACAACAAAGTAAACACATTTAAAAGGATTACTAGGGCTTATGCTCGACAAATCAGAGCATTACCATTATCCCGGTTTCTTCCTCACAGAAAGAAAACTACTAGACTAGTGGTTGACACTCTAGACCACACATTTTTTCATATGGTTGAATACATGGTAGATTTTTCCTTTATTGAAATTGACCAACTTCTTAGTTTCATTCCTGAAACTCCTCTTGTGACCCCACCCGCAAGTACTTACTTTGACATAGAGGATTCAAAATCTGGAGGATCAAGTTCCAACTCAGAAAACTTAGACATCGAGTCTGATAACATGGGAGACAATAACAAGGAAATCCCAGAAGTCAATGACTATATGGTAAATAACCAACCATGGTTGGCCAGGGATTCCCTAGCCTTACTAGGAAGGTTAAATCATTTTTCCAGGCACCCAGAAAAACTTCTTCCAAATTTTGACCTTGAAACCTCTGAACTACTCGAAGATCATATAAACAAATTCATATTAGCGATCAGGTTAATGAATGTCCAACATGAAGATGTAGTATGCAAGTTGTTCCCCTATTGATGCAGACCCCGACCCACTTCTGGTGCCTGCGCAACCTCCCAGTCTAGGATCTCTTAAATTTGGATATGGATCAACTCTCGAGCTACTACTGAGCCCCCAAAATCTTACACAGTTCCTTTTATTTATTCCCCACTCTAAAATCATAGTCGCAAGGGTCCTCAAATACCAATGAATTCCTCCACGTGACTTCGAGCTAAAACCGTGGGACAAACTCCCCCTTTAAATCCAATTCGGGCACTGACCCCTTTTTACTGGAGGGAATCACATGTGACCACGAGCCATAACGAGGCACTCAACCAAAAATGTGTTGATTCGATGCTCCAGAGCTCCAGGCTCTGGGCGTTCTACCCTTCTTACCTATCACAACCCTTGAAATTGTGAACTAGCGAACATCCAAACAAGGAAAGGGATCAACGGTCTCCAATCTTCACCAAGATCGATGACTCACAGATGACTTCGGGAATTTGGGCTTTGACCGTTCTGCCCACTCCAACACTCTATACCCCCGAAGTGTCGAACTCAAAAATAGATCGAATGGCTATCCTCTCTCTGCGGATCAATGATCCACGCTTACTCCGTGCTTTGGGCTTTAGATCTTTTCGTTGCACTACCCCTCCATTTCCCCAGAGTGCCGAAATGGCGAACCTCCACATGACAAAGATCAACGAACCATGCGCTTTTAGAAAATAAATGGCCACAATCCGTTTCGAGACTCTGGCCTCCGGGAATCCTGGGGTCTGTTCCAACTTACGATACCTCTGAAGTACTAAACCTACGAACTGCTGGATCGGGCACCACGTGTCCTCGCCTGTCAAGGAATGGGAACTATCCCTTGTGACTCTGGGCTTTGGGCCTTTGGGAGTCCTAGTTTCTCCAAGCTATAATTCCGTCGAACACAAAATTAGTGGAGGTGAGATATTCCCTCCACCTTGTTATCACCCTGTAATTTCCCAGGTTGAGGAGGAAATCGACAGGGGTAACCACAAAACCACTTGGATTCAAGGATCTAGCCCTCCAAGACTCAGAGAGGGATATCTCTGTATGATCTAACTTTGTTGGAAATGGATATTAGGCTAGTTATGAGGATAGAATATTGGTTTTTAGAGTTTCTAGTTGAGACAACAAAAGAGGGCCATTGGGCCAAACATAGTCAAAAGGTCGCAGATAATTTAATGAATGAATAATAGAGACATATGTAACCAGGCAAGACAATCACATCAATGGATCCTTATAATTTGTGATATGGAAATAGGAAAAATCATGGATCATTTCAAATGTAGAGAAGAGCTTATCCGAATTCTACATTCAAACTTGGAAGAAAACATAAATATTGTTTTGAGCCAGTACAGGGTGTTAAGAACAAATCCTGCACATCATCTTCTCACAAACAATACAGAAAGAAAAGAATGTGAAATAGAAGAGTAACAAGTTACATCAAGAAATCACTTCACCACATGATCATGACACAAGAATTTGGCGACAATCGCGTCTTTGTATTCATCCAAAAAATCACCTACAGTCTACTGAACATTTTTACAGTGGATGGGGACATTTCCATGCCATCCTTCCATGCCAGTCTCATCGATCAACACATTTACATTACAAAAATTTATATAAAATATTATCCCTAGGCTCAGGATGTCGAATTCAACCACCTCGTCCAAAAATAGAAATAAAATCCCTAAAAATCTTGAACTGTTTGCCATGAAAGATGGGCCGAACTGCTGAAAAAAGGGGTCAACTTAGACATATGTTTATCCTCAACGGTGACACCTGTGTGTAAAATGAAACAGGCAAAAAAAATGGTTTTTAAATTTCGGGAGGGAGGTTTTGGAGGGGCAGAGTGGTTTAGTTGGACCCCCCTGGGGTGGTAGGCGGTATTGGGAGGGGCGTTCTGAGCTCACCAGGGGTTGACAAGTGTCTCTCCCAATACCACCAACTCG
>SNQJ01S0024242.1:33201-46276 GCA_010110895.2 Picea sitchensis
TTATTTGTTTTATATTTTAAATTATTTATTATATGTTTTATTTTAATATATGTGTTTAATATGTTTTATAATTTAATATATGTGTTTATATGTTTTATATTGTTTTTATTTAATTTTTGATTAATGTTTATTCTAATAAACTAACCTAATTATTAACAAACTAACTTAATTATTAATCATTAATTAATTAATTAATAATTAATTTATTATTAATAAGTCTAATCTAACTTTATTAATCTAACATTTTTTTATCCTAAGTTTGTTTATTCATGTAGGGATGAGTGATGGGCGTGATGAAGTGAAGGATGAGGGATTGAAAGATGCACCGGTGGATGAAGGATGCGGTAGGGTGTTGTAGGATTGGGAAAAATGGATGGAGGTGGAAATGGAATCAACCGAGCTGAGTAATCCATATGTCTTCATCGCGGGAGCAACGCCAAATAAGCAGCTGAAGAATCAAGTTACCTATGATTATAGGACCCCAACATAGGCTCCACTTGGGGATGACAACTCTTTCAGGAGGTTTCAAGAACCACTGAACTCTGAATATGCATATCGATGCCTTATTCATTGGGCCATGGAGTCACTGCAGCTACAATCTTCGAACTGGTTCAAATTAGACTAAACATTGACTATATACTATCAACTGCAAACCCTACTGGGAACCATACAATGCTGCAAAATATGCTCAAATGACTGAGCTTATTCAAAACTGCTACCTACCCTACACTGCTAATAATTTTGTTGTTCTAAATGATACAATAATGCCAGTGCAACCAGTCAAGCAACTGTTCTACTTACTCTGCTCTTTCAATGTTTTCAATCAATATAAAAAATAGAACTTGCATAGGCATCATGAATTGCTTTCCATCCTGATCTTCACAACACAAAGTTCTGGGACTGTGGACAATTCCAACAACTTTGGGAATCAATGGGAATTCTGAAAACCATAGCTCCTCCATATAGACAACTATAGGATCATAATAAACATGACCTATCTCCTGATGTTCAAATTTAACCAACTCAACTTCATGACTTGATGTTGTAGTTATTCTATTTACATCCTCATGCACTTCCTGACATGGCTACAAATTTCCTGATGGGATTTGAAATGATACTTCTGTTGAACACAATGTTGTAGTTGACTGTCTGATCATATCCATATCATAACAACTCTTGAAATCATTAGGGGTAATTGAAATCTGACTTTGAAAACACAAGCTATCCAACATATCAACTATTGGGTCATAAAGTGCTTTAGATGACTGTGGCATTGGTTCTACTGGCATTTCATGGCTTACACTGTGATTCTCAACCAGAATATGACTAAGATTCTCTCTCATAATCTGAAATGAACTAAAGCATAAGGGAAAGGAATCAAAATAGATCAGTTCATTACCTATCCCATGCTTTGTGATTTCATCTGAGGTTTGACATTTAAAAAGATTCAAGGGCTGCACCTCCGGATCTGAAGCAGGTTCTATATCATCCCTATTTTCCTCAACTGGTTCATCAACACACTCCTCATTCTTACTATTTACAATCTTCTTGCAATTTTTTCTCAGGAGCGAGGAAAAACATAGGGGCATGCGGTTTTCACTTTCTTGAAAATTTTCTGCATTTTCCTCCTTGCAATCTTGATTAATATGCACAGGCTAATTGTCATATTTGAGTTGCAATTGATATTCTTCCTACCAACAACATGCTGCTGATTGCTTTGAACAATCAACATCTATTTTAGCCACATAATCATCATCATACTGATCATACTTGAGTAGATTATCCAGGTAAGAAATGTCATCAAACATGCACACCATATCAGTTGGTCGTTCCTCTGCAAGTTGAGATGGAGTTTCATCTTTGATTGTGTTATGAATTGAATACATGAAACACTCATTATCCAATCCATGATACCAAGGATGAGCTAGAAAAAGCTTGGGGACATTGCTCTTTTTCCTTTCTGGAACTAGTGGAACATGAGGTCTTTGAATAACAAGTTCCTCTTTCCTGATAATCTTGTGCATCACTTCATTGATTGTGTTTATCAAAATATCTAGTTTTGTCTTTGAAGATATCAAGTGTTCCTTTTCTATTTTGTCTTTCTGTTCAACATGTTAGCTTCAACATCAACTGCAATCTTTTTCATTTCTTCAAGGGTTTCAATGTTCTGTTCTCTTAATTGGAATGCCATCTCTGGATCAAATGCATCTGGGTAATGCAAAAGGGATAATCTTGGGGGTGGCCTTATATCAACAAGAATTGCATGGTACACCTTATTGAACCTTACTGAAAACCAATGTACTGTCTCCCCTGGTTGTCTTTTCAAATGGTCATATTCTTCTAGGATGAGAAAGACATTTCTCATGATCACCCATCGATATAGGAAAGATTCTTAAACCAATTTTTGACTTTACCTTGCAATGATAGGGAAAACATTCTGATGTAGACCTCATCATCTTCTACCTCAAACAGATCGAGAAAATTCTTAAGACTTTGGATGTGTTTTTCAACAATGATCTTCACATTTTCTCCATCAAACCTGGGCAGATTATTGATGTAATTGACAAGGAGGTCATGGAGAATAGGAGGAAAATATAGAGGCTTGTATCGGTCTGGAATTTTCACAGGTATAGGAGGTAAAGTGAGGGGCTTATAGATAAATGGAATTTCAACAATGGCAGGAGATAAAGCACGAGGCTCATGTCTCACTGTGTTGTCTACAAGTGTATATGAGATGTGCACAAGTGTATGAGTATGTACATGATCTACAATTTGGGGCTTAGTCTCTTGAGGTTCATCAATTTGCAGATGATCAATGTAAACTTCAACAATATACTCTTGATCTGGATTAGAAAAAGATAGAACATAATTACAGATAAAACAAAAAATGTCTTGAATACAATTTGAGCTTGAATACCTGCTCTTTCCAGATTGCTTGGTCATGTTTAAGGTTCTTCCTCCAGTGGAGTCTTTGAATTGGAATTGATTTAGAGATTGGAGTCGCCAGATGAATGATCTCATCCTTCTTGTGTCTGGTCACTATCCACCATCAATGATCAGATATGGAACTTGAAGTGCACTACTGGAGAAAGTCCCCAGTATGGTCACCATTATGTTATCACCCTGTAATTTCCCAGGCCGAGGAGGAAATCGGCAGGGGTAACCACAAAACCTATTGGACTCAAGGATCTAGCCTTCCAATACTCAGAGAGGGATCTCTATGTATGATCTAACTTTGTTGGAAATGGATATTAGGCTAGTTATGAGGATAGAATATTGGTTTTTAGAGTTTCTGGTTGAGACATCAAAAGAGGGCCATTGGGCCAAATGAAGTCAAAAGGTTGCGGATAATTAAATGAATGAATAACATAGACTTATGTAACCAGGAAAGATAGTGACATCAGTGGATCCTTATAATTTGTGAGATTGAAAGAGGAAAAATTAGGGATCATTTCAAATGTAGAGCAAAGCTTATCCAAATTCTACATTCAAACTTGGAAAAAAACATAAATATTGTTTCGAGCCAGTACAGGGTGTTAAGAACAAATCCTGCACATCATCTTCTCACAAACAATATGAAAGAAAATCATGTGAAACATAAGAGTAAAAAGTTACATCAAGAAATCATTACACCACATGATCATGAAACAAGAATCCGGAGGCACTCACGTCTTTGTATTCATCCAAAAAATCACCTACAGTCTGCTGAACATTTTTACAGTGGATGGGGACATTTCCATGCCATCCTTCCATGCTAGTCTCACCGATCAACACATTTACATTACAAAAAATTATAGAAAATATTATCCCCAGGCTCAGGAGGTCGAATTCAACCACCTCGGCCAAAAATAGAAATAAAATCCCTGAAAATCCTGAACTGTCCGCCATGAAAGATGGGCCGAACTGCTGAAAAAAGGGGTCAACTCAGACATCTGTTTTTCCTCAATGGTGACACATGTGTATAAAATGAAATATTTTATTGTATATGAGAATGTTATGGAAAAAAACCTCTTTTGGGTTTTCCAAAGTCATCTCCATCTCGTCGAAACAACTCTCGCAAAATCAAGACTGAAACAGAAAAAATGAAAAACAGAAAAATGGGGTTGAAAGATGGCTTCGATTATCCCTGCTCCTAACACCTGTGTACATTATGGGAGAGGTTTTTTTTCTTCAGCCCGCGATGAACAAAAACCTCTCTCATATTTTTAAAATTCATTTCCATTTTCCCGGAATCCCTCTCAAAAGTTGAAGATCTGAACAGGCAAAAAAAACGGTTTTGAAATTTCGGGAGGGTGGTTTTGGAGGGGCAGAGTGGTTTACTTGGACCCCCTGGGGTGGTAAACGGTATTAGGAGGGGGGTCCGAGTTCATCAGGGGGTGAAAACTGTCCCTCCCAATACCACCAACTTGGACCCCAAGGTGTTGATGTGATGTAGGGGGGGGGGGTAAGTCAGGCTACATGAAAAATGCGTGGAGTAAAAAACTTTAGGATGATTTAATTTTTAGTTTAATTTTATGTTTTGTTTTTTAAGTTTTTTATTTGTTTTATATTTTAAATTATTTATTATATGTTTTATTTTAATATATGTGTTTAATATGTTTTTATGTTTTATTTTAATATATGTGTTTAATATGTTTTATAATTTAATATATGTTTTTATATGTTTTGTAATTTTGTTTTATTTTTAGTTTGTTTATATTGTTTATATTTAATTTTTTATTAATGTTTATATTGTTTTTATTTAATTATTAACAAACTAACTTAATTATTAATCATTAATTAATTAATTAATTAATAATTAATAAGTTTAATCCAACTTTATTAATCTAACGATTTTTAATCCTAAGTTTGTTTATTCATGTAGGGATGAGTGATGGGCGTGATGAAGTGAAGGATGAGGGACTGAAAGACGTAGTGGTGGATGAAGGATGCAACAGGGTGATGGAGGATCAAGAGAAATGGATGGAGGGGGAAATGGAATCAACCAAGCCGAGTAAGCCAGATGTCTTCATCGGGGGAGTAATGCCAAATAAGCATTTGAAGAATCAAGTTACCTATGATTATAGGACCCCAACACACCTGTCCCTTGCAAATGGAATAACGGGATCTTCTTCCAACCTTCTGAAGCACCAAGTCTCCAGACCTCAGGATCTTCTGCCATGTGTCCTTCTCCAAGGGATGGCTGGGATGGACTTCAACCTTCGGGATTTTTTAGTACTCTGCAACCTGTTCTGCCCAAACCCTGAACTAACGAAGTGGAAGATCTACGCTCCACATGTCCTTGCTCAATCAACAATTTATATTTACTCTGACTCCCTGACCCTTTGGGAGTTCTTGAATCACCTCAATATGATTCCACCAGGGTGATGAACCTCTAGACCTGTCAGATCTAGTGCCACATGGCCTTATCACCGATGACATAGATGCACTCTGCTCTTCAGAGATTCGAAGACTTTCAACCCTTAGCACATGTACTCCACTTCCTCTGGAGTATAGGATCTCTGAAATTCGAGATCTGCTGACACGTGTCCTCAACAATAGATGACCCAGATCCACTCTGGGCTTCGGGAGTTCTAACTCCTCTACATCCAACACTCAAAAATGCCCAAACTCATGAAGTCCGAAGGACTTCCAGGGTTAAACCCCATGCAAATTATCTTGATCATACGGTCGTCGATCCTTGAGCCTAGATCCAATGGCTGGGATCTATCCTTCTCTTCTATGTGCTCCTCCTTCTTTTTGGACTCTGATCCAACCATCCAGATTTCTCCCAACAACAGATCTGATGATTGTTGTATCTTCCTTCTCTACTGCTGCCTGTGATTTTCTTCCAAATGAAGGGTTTCTCAATAATTTCAAAGGCTCGACCATTGATCTTCTTCTGTAAGGCTGTCTGCTCGGCCTTTGCTTGCACTTTGGAAAAACACTACTCCTCTTGATCTTTGAACTTGAAATAAGTTCACCTACGCACACCTTGCGCTTCTTCCACAAATTGAACCTTAAAAGGTTCTTGACCTCTACACTCCTTGTAGGGACTCTGTGCACACCTGCACTAACTCTCCTGAGCTTTGTAACTGCTCGAACTTCTAAGGGTCTCAACCATTTTCTTCTTTAACAAAGTCTTCTGCCCTCTTGACACTTCGACGCTATTTCCCTAATTCTCATTGCACTAATGCTTTTTCGATACAAAATATATTTTTACAAAAGAGGGGCTTATCACACCTTCCTCCACGTACTCACATTAAATTACAATAAATGGACATCTCATCTGAATCAGATCTATATCCATCTACCTATCAACCATTAAAAGAAACTTCACATGCAACCTATACAAAAACATGGGCTCTGCTTTCCCTGAGCCTTAACACTTAAATTAAATTGAATTATATTAAATTTGAAATTTAAGTTCAAAATTTGAAAGGACTGGTGCATCCTTATTTGGGATCTTCTCCCTCCAAGTGCGTTGATGTGTTGTCCGCTGATGCTCTGATGAGGTAGAGAGATGCCCCTACATCATACTCCAACCCTTTAAAAATCATGAGCTCTTACTCGTGGCTTCCTTGCTGCTGCTGTTGAGATCCTCCTGGGTCCCATACTTCACTTTGGAGCTATCCATCTGCTCTTCTTCTTTGCTGTTGCTGCTGCTGTTGTCCTACTACTACAGGTTCTCCTCTATTCCGCATCTCTCTGCTGCTGGCTTCCTCCTGAGATGATCTCAACATCAACCTTCTTATCTCTTCTATTACTCTGTATAGCTGGTTCACGGGCTGGCTTCTCTCATGCAGTCTGCTCTGCGACATCTCCTCTTCCTCATACACATCAAAGGGAAGATCGTCCTGATCCCCCACACTGATTTTATCCCCTGTGGCACTGGCTTGCCACTCCACTACAAGCTTAAATTCTACAACCATGTTACTGAGCTACTTCTCAACCATCTCCCTTGACAAATTAACTTTTTCTAGTTCCTCTAATCCTTCTTGTGCTGGTACAAGTCCAAATTCATCTAGCTGCTCCTCATTCTGGAATTCCTCCTCATTTTGTACGATTGTCTCCTTCTGGAAGGCTTCCTTTGTTGCTGGATTTCTCAACCAATCCTCCAACATCTTCAACTCTATCTCCCACTGAGTGAGAATATGATCTGAATGATCCTCTTCTTCCATCTCTTGGGAAGATGTCAACATATTCTCCTTCTCCACTTCCATGACAATCTTTGCTGGATGTCTTCCTTCTTCTACACTTTCAGCACATGCACTGGCCTCGACTGGGGTACTTGGTAGGAATATTATGATTCCTCCAATGATCAGAAGCATCTCTGATCCTCCTCCGTCAGCACTACTTGTTGATTTGAACTCTTCTTTGAGCTCATGATACTCTCAGATAGTCTCATATCCTCTTCCTTTCCCACCTAGAAAGATAAAATTTATGTTCTGCCCTCTTGGAAATTTTCGAGATCCTCAACTGATCTCTTCTTATTTCCCACCTAGAAATATGAAATTTCATCTCTACCCTCCTAAAATTCTATGAGATCT
Source organism: Picea sitchensis (assembly GCA_010110895.2). Classification (NCBI taxonomy): domain Eukaryota; kingdom Viridiplantae; phylum Streptophyta; class Pinopsida; order Pinales; family Pinaceae; genus Picea; species Picea sitchensis. The sequence continues at coordinate 40,731 of SNQJ01S0024242.1, forward strand.
TTGGCTGATCTCTCTTCCTCATTACTGAGGTTCTCCCCAACCTCTGGTTCACAAATGTAAACCGTCTCCTCCTCTGTGGCACTAAGGTCTTTGAATTTCCTCAGCCACCTCCTCAATATCTGTCGCTGCCTCTTGGAAACCAACTGCTGAACATGCCACTTTTCTTTCTGCTTTATGGTCCATTCATATCTCTAGCTTCCTTGTGCTTCTTGTCACATATTAAACATCAACCTATCGAGCTCCTCTAAGATATCCTTGAGATCTTTATCCATCTCTTCTTGGCTCATCTGCTTGTAGTCTCCTTTCCGACCTTTCTTATGGCCTTCAGTAGCCATTTTCTTTTTCTGATAGAGATAAATTCTGGCTCTGATACCACTTGATGTAGACCTTGACCCACTTCTGGGGCCTGCATGAATTCCCAGTCTAGGATCGTTTAATTTTAGAGCTGGATCATCTCCCGGGCTCCTGTTGAGCCCCAAAAATCTTACACAGGTTCTTTTATTTCTTCCCCATGCTAAAATCATAGTTGCAAGGGTCCTCAAATATGAGTGAAATCCTCCACGTGACTTTGGGATAAAACCACAGGACAAACTCCCCCTTTAAATCCAATTCGGGAACTAGCCCCCTTTTACCGACGATAATCAAATGTGACCACGGGCCATAACCAGGCACTCAAACAAACACACACTGATTCGGTGCTCTAGAGCTCCAGGATCCGAGAATTATACCTTTCTTACCTCTCACAACCCCCGAACTTGATAACTGGTGAACAACCAAACAAGGAAAGAGATCAACGGTCTCCAATCTTCACCAATATCGACGTCTTGCAGATGACTTCATAAATTCGGGCTTCGACCGTTCTTCCCTCTCCAACACTCTATACCCCTGAAGTGCCAAAATCCGAATTAGATTGGATGACTATCCTCTCTTTGTGGATCAATGGTCCACCCTTACTCCATGCTCCGAGCTTCAGAGATTTTTGTTGCACTGCACCTCCATTTCTCGGGAGTGCCGAACTGGTGAACCTATGTAGGACAAAGATCAATGGACCACATGCTTCCAGAAAATAAATGGCCATGATCCGTTCTGGGACTTCGGCCTCTGGGAATATTGGGTGCTATTCCAACTTACGATACCTCGAGATTACTAAACCTTCGAATTGCTGGATCAAACGCCACATGTCCTCGTCTATCAATGACTAGGATCTATCCCCCAGAACTCCGAGCTCTAGGAATTCAGTAGTCTAGGTTTCTCCAAGCTACAATTCTATCGAACGCCAAATTAGCGGAGGCGAGATCTGCCTTCCACATGTCCCTTGCAAATGGACGGATGATATCTTCTTCCAACCCTCTAGAGCGCCAAGTCTCTAGACTTCAGGATCTGCTACCATGTGTCCTCCTCCAACGGACGGATGGGATGGACTTCTGACCTTCGAGAGTCTTTATTAATTTGCAACCTCTTCTCCCCAAACCACAAACTAACGAAGTGGTATATCTATGCTCCATGTGTCCTTTCTTGATCAACGGTCGAGATTTACTCCAGCTCCTTGGCCCTTCGGGAGTTATCGACTCACCTCAGTATAATTCCTTCGGAGTACTGGATATCCGGACCTCTCAAATATGGTTCCACGTGGCCTTATCACCAATGGCCTGAATGCGCTCCACTCTTCGTAGCTTCAGAGACTTGGAACCCTTAACGCCTATACTCCACTTCCTCTGTAGTACGAGATATACAAACTTTGATATCTATTGACACATGTCCTCAACAGCAGATGACCCAGATCCACTCTGGGCTTCGGGACTTTATGAGTTCTAACTCGTCTACATCCAACACTCAAAAATGCCCAAACTCATGAAGTTGAAGGACTTCAAGGGTTATACCCCATGCAACTTACCTGGATCATACAGTAACCGATCCTTACACCTGGATCCAATGGCTGGGATCTATCCTTCTCCTCTGTGTGCTCCTCCTTCTGTCTGGACTCTAATCCAACGGTCCAGATTTCTCTCGAGAATAGATTCGATGACTACTATAGCTTCCTCCTCCGCTATTTTCTGTGCCTTCCTTCCGAATGAAGGATTTCTAAATAATTTCAAAGGCTTGGGCTTTGATATTCTCCTACAAGGATGTCTTCTCGGCCTTTGCTTTTGATTTGGAAAAATGCTATTCCTCCTGAGCTTTGAACTTGAAATAAGTTCATCTATGCACACCTTGCGCTTCTTCCACAAAATGAACCTTAAAAGGTTCTCGACCTATGCACACCTTGCAGGGACTCTGTACACACCTGCACTAACTTTCCTGAGATTTGTAACTGCTTGAACTCCTAAGGGTCTCGACCCTTTTCTTTTTTAACAAAGTCTTCTTCCCTCCTGACACTCCAACGCTCTTTCCCTAATTCTCATTGCACTAATGAATTTTCGATACAAAATATATTTTTACAAAGGAGGGGATTCTCATGCCTTCCTCCACTTAATCACATTAAATTAAAATAAATGGACATCTCATTTGAATTAGATCTATATCCATCTACCTATCAACCACTAAAGGAAACTTTATATGCAGCTTGTACAAACACATGGGATCGACTTTCCTTAAGCCTTAACACTTAAATTACATTGAATTACATTAAATTTTAAATTTAAGTTCAAAGTTTGAAAGGAATGGCGCATCCTTCTTTGGGATTCCCTCCCTCCAAGTGCACTGATGTGCTTTCTGCTGACGCGCTGATGAGGTGGAGCGATGCTCCTGAATCACCTAAACGTTTGAGATTTCAACTTCAACATGGTATTTCAATCTCCCAGTTGGTTCTATTAACAATTTGATGAAGTTTCATAAATATTTTATTGATAAATTTGCTGAAGAAATGACTACTAGGGTCCTGATGACCCAAATTTTTTCCTCCACCATGGGCCCCAAGGAGAAAGTCAAGGAATTCAACCAACGTTTCAAAACTATCCTCAACAAGTTTCAAACATATGCTAATCCCACTCAAGAACTACAAATTGAAGTGTATGCTAATGCATTACCAACATTTATTTCCATGTTCGTAAAGAGGGCCACTAAACCAAATCTAGTCAAAAACTTTGAGGAGTAAAAAATTATTGAATTTCAAATAAAAGGATGGAAAGACAACCAGATCTCTTTATCAAAGAAAGAAACATCACATACACCCAGATGAGGACTTCTGTTGACAAGGCCTCCCGGTAAACAAGTTGAACAACATGTTGAAAAAGACAATACATATATGGAAAACTTACAAAGGATGGTTAAGAAATTGTCCAATGAAATTGTAGACCTGAAGAGAAATGTAGCGGAAGGAAAATCAAACCCAGGACTTACAGACCCTTCTTCAGGAAAAATCCACCGTTTAAGGCTGAAGAACATCATTCAGAAAAATGATTGTTCTCAATGGGTAATTTCCATGAATCTGTTGGCAAATCAATTATTGGATGGTTGCACTGTAACCGAAAAACCCAATGATTATACTTCGAGCACCACGGAAAATGAGGAAAGGGAAACTTCTGAGGAAAAAACTATGGTTCTATGGGATGTCATTCATACCTCATATTTTAACACTCTTGCAGAAGGAAAGGAATTCCCAGAAGTACTAGCAGCCCAAACTAGGATCAAGGCCCCCATTGTACAAAATCATCATGTCATTACAAAAGCTCCTAAGAAATATATAAATCCCTCTTCCTCAGCTCAACAAACCCCACCACTCCATTCTGGAGAAAAATTCCCAACTCGTGAAATAAAAAAACTAGACTATAACGTAGTAGAAGACCTGAAGAAGTTGAAGGCTAATATTTCGGTGATGGATTTGTGTAGGATTCCTTAACAAAAGGATTTACTATTACAAGCCCTGGATGAGGAAGAGCACTGATGTTAAACTTGAGCCCAAATGCCAGTGAAGATAAAAGAATTTCAGGGAATACCCATAAACCTGATGTGAATGCAACAATGGTCAACAAGAAACCTCAGATGTCCATCCCACCTTTCTTGTTAACATTTGAAATTTATAATAGAAACTTGCACAATTTTCTGGTTGACTCAGACGCTTCCTCAAATGTTATTTCTTCATCGATATGCAAGAAACTGAATGCTACCCCTACCAAAAGTGACAAACATATTATTCAATTAGATAGAACTGAGGTCAAGGTGATATTTGAATTAAAGGATGTTATGATTCGAATTTCCTTAAACCCAAAATTCCATCGGGTCATAGATACCATAATCGTAGATATTCTAGAGGCCTATGGGATGTTGTTGAGTAGGGACTGGTCTGAAAAATTGCATGGATATTTTAGTACAGATTGTTCTCACTTATGGCTACATTTTAAGGGAAATCCTAACATGATCATGATCAACCAAGAGAAATATTTGAAACACACTGTCATAGACTTGGAAGATCCTAATGAACTGTCATCTAATGAATTCCTAGTCTTAGGTAATTATTCGTGTGATTCAGATTTTGGAAATTTCCCACCCGTCTCGTCCGAGGTACTATTCTCGTAGAATACATAATTATCACTTCATGAAGACCCTGAAATAATCGAGCCATACAACGAACCTGAACATAGTTTCCATGCCCAATCCTAATAGAGTGAAGGGCAGATCCTGAAAATAGATTGGGACAAAAGGGTGCCAAACTTTGTCTCTGAGATCTGGACTCTATTTTTTGATGGATCCAAGTCTCAGGAAGGGGATGGAGCACGATGAATTTTCATTAATCCAACAGAAAAACACAATTTTTTATCATGTAGATTGGAGTTTGAGTGCACTAACAACACTACCGAATATGAAGCACTAGTCCAAGGACTTAAAGGCTATTGATTTGGGCATCAAAGAACTGATTTTTTTAAGTGACTCACAAATTATTGCCAGACAGGTAAGGAACACGATCCATTGTAATTCCCCCCATCTGAGAAATTATCAATAGGAGGTTCATAGGCTCATATAAAATTTACAAGCATTCAACATCACCGCTATACCTTTATCCAAAAATAAATTAGTCGACTCATCGACCATTTCCACCTCAAGGTTGTCTCCCTTAAAATATTATGAAACCTCTAGATTCACCATAGAATTATTGTACAAGCCTTCGGTTCCAGATAACATCACTAACTGGAGGGTATTTGAAGGAGATGAACAAATTATATCCTTTTTGATTAATGAAGAGAATTTTAGAGACTTTTCTATTGATGATGAGGTTTTTCAAAAAAGTATGAAAAAACATAATAATCAAGACCCTAATTCAACAGGAAGTAACAACCTGGCTCAACCCAAGCTCCACACTATGCCCGAAGGTTAATATTGAGAACCTGTTCGATTTGGGAGAAAAAATTAAGAAACCCAAAAATGTTAAGACCGATAGTTCCTGTCCCTCTTATGAGGTTATAAATATGGGAACCACTAACAACCACCAAAATATCAACCTTGGAAGATCATTGTCCCTTGGAGAGAAGAAGGCTTACCTAAAATTGTTCAAAGAGTATCAAGATGTGTTTGCATGGTCTTATCAGGAGTTAAAAACATATAACACCAAG
>SNQJ01S0024242.1:46326-74805 GCA_010110895.2 Picea sitchensis
AACAAAAGTTATGAAAATTTCACTGATCTCTCAAACCCTTGATGCAGAAAGAACTCAAGAAACTGTTAGATGCAAAAATAATATTCCAGGTAAGGCATTTTTCATGGGTAGCCAATTTGGTTCCTGTTAAGAAAAAGTCAGGGGAAATTCACCTATGTGTAGACTTCATAAATTTAAATAGGGTTTCAACAAAGAACAACTACCTTGTCCCTCTTATGGAACAACTCCTGAATACCATATCGAGAGAAAATATCTTCTCACTTCTGGATGGGTTCTCAGAATATAACCAAGTGCTAGTACTCATAAGAGGATAGACTGAAAACAACCTTCCAAATGAAATGGGGAACATTCACTTACAAACACATGCCTTTTGGGCTAATTAACGTGGGGGACACCTTCCAAAGAGCCATGGATGTGGCATTTCAGGGACTGATTAACAAATGTGTGGTAGTGTACCTACATGACGTCATTGTCTACTCCAAAGACAAGGCTGACCATATTGCCCATCTCACACAAATTTTTGAAAGGTGCCAAAAGTATGGGATATCTTTGAACCCGAAGAAGACTATATTTGGAGTAGAGGAGGGAAAAATATTAGGTCACATCATTTCTAAGGATGGTATCCATATCGATCCCGAATGTATAAAGACAATGTCACAACTACCACGCCCTTATAATAAGAAGGCTATGCAATCTTTCTTTGGGAAAATTAATTTCGTGAGAAAGTTCACCCAAGATTTTGAAGAGACAATAAAACTCTTGCAGAGTATGATACACAAAGATGTTGAATTTAAGTGGACGGATGAGGGAAAATAATCCTTCAAAAAAATTAAAACAACCATATCACAAGCCCTTGTTCCACGCAACCCATATTTTAGTAAATATTTTTTCCTCTGCACCCTCGAATCAGATCAATCATTAGTTGCAGTCCTTACTCAAAAGGATGATGAAAAAAACGAAGCATCGATTTCATTCATGAGCACCAACTTGCAAGGGCCATAGCTTAATTACGTCACCATAGACAATCAAGCATATGTAGTCTACAAAGCAGTCAAATATTTCAGATCCTATATCCTAAAGAACCATACTAAAGTGATAGTGCGTCATCCCCCAGTCCGATCTTTGTTCATTCAAAACAAAGTTACTGACTTAATGATAACTGTGACCTCAAAACGATAACTTTGGCCCAAAAAACCCATATTTTGCATAAAAAACATCAAAATCAACCCCAAATTTCAATTCTTTTGTTTTTTGTAGTTTTTTTTTTTTTTTAATTTATCAAAAAAATGGAATTATATTGTTTTTCTAAATATTGAAAATAGTGTTATTTAATGACAATTATTTTCTATGTATTGAAGTAAATGTAAAAAATGTGTTAAAAACGATATTTTCCACTATATTTAAAAAGTATGGAACCATAAATTAATTAATGACACATAATTATATGAAAAATCTTAATTTAAAATAAATAAAAGGTGTACACCATTTTTAACATTGGATGAAACATGGAAACATGATTAAGAACACCATTGAACAAAAAAAATAAATAGAAAAATAGAAAAATTTGAAAATAGATGAAAAAACATTGTTGAGAAAAAAAAATTGAACAATTTGAAGATAGATGGAAAAGCAAGCATTTAAAAAAAAGAAAGTGGAAATAATATGTATTATAAAATTTAAAATATCAAAAAACCACCTAAAAAAGGAGGGGGGTGCTACCGGTAGCACCATTTTAAAAAACGAGGTAAAAAACTTGAGCCCCCCCAAAAACGAGAACTCTGTAGAGTTCTCGTTAAGTTGGTAACTATGTTTCGACAAGAAAAGGGTGAGAGAAGGGGAAATTGGATGGTTGTCATCCAAGAGTTCGACCTAGATATAAAACCAACCAAGATAGTCAAAGGTCAAGGATTTTGCAAACACCCCGCAAAAGCTCAGGATCGAGCTGATTAAGAAGATTTCAGTTGGGAAAATGAATTATCTCTATGGTGTAGTGAAGTCCTATATTTACCACTCGGTCAAGACTCATGGTATGCAAATATATCTTATTTTCTCCATCATGGGACATGCTCTGAGAATCTAAATCCTAGAGAAAGAAGAGCCCTTAGGCTAAAATATGCTCAATACCATCTTATAAATTCTGTGTTTTTTTGGATGAATTATGATGGAGTATTACTTAGATGTCTTGAGCAGGATGATGCTGAAAAGGTATTAAAGGAACTTCATGATGGACCAACAGGTGGGCATTTTGCATGGGAAATCACTGCTCATAAGATATTAAGGGAAGGGTACAACTGGCCAACTTTGTTTAGGGATGCTCACACATACAAAAGAAGATGTAAAACCTGTAGCTAAGCGTTAGGAAAGAGAATAAGGCATCTATCCCACTTCAACCAGTAACCATATCTAGGCCTTTTGAACAATGGGGATAGATGTCATAGCAAAAATTAATCCCAACTCTTCTAAACAACATAAATATATATTGACGACCACACATTATTTCACAAGATGGCCATAAGCCATTCCACTCACTCATGTTAATGAAAAGGTAATGATCCAATTCCTAGAACAACACTTGATAACAAGGTTTGGAATACCTTTGGTCCTAGTCTTTGACAAGGATGCTTACTTTTCCTCCACACTCATGACAGATTTTTCTCTTGAAAATGGAATCATCCTAAAATACTCCACGAACTATTACCCACTGGGGAATGGGGTTACATAATCAACTAATAAAACCATGGTGAGAATCCTAAAAAAGTCTGTCGTAGAAAACCAGAGGAATTGGCATAATGCACTTTATAATTCTTTGTGGGTTGACATGGTGACACTCAAAGAGGCTTTGGGAAATTCTCCATATTTCCTAATATATAGACAAGAAGCCATCCTCCCAACTTGGTTATATCTTCCATCGTTGTATCTCTCGCAGGCATCAAGAGGTTAGTCTTCATCTAATATGCATAAGAGAATAGATACCCACCTCATGCTGGAGGAAGAAATGGAAAAGGCTAAAAGGAATGTTGTTTTTCATCAACAATTGGTCAAAAAATGGTTTGATAAACATAAAGCTAAAGGTAAAAGATTTGAAGTAGGAGATTTGGTCTTGAAATGGGATAAGATGAATGAACCCAAAGGAAAACACTCAAAATTTCAGAACCTTTATCTCGGTCGTTTTCAGGTAGCCGAGAAAATTGGGGTTGTCACATATCATTTGAAAAATATAAGGGGGGAATATGATGCTCTCCCAGTCAATGGCCAAGCCCTAAAACATTTTTTTTCATTAGTTTTTGTTTTTTTTTGCTTTGTTTTGTTTTAATACAATAAATTATGTTTTTGGTTTTGGTTTGATGAAGGGGTTGTTTTTCATGATTCTTACTTTGCATGTTTTATTTATTTATTATTATTGAATTACTTGCATGTTTGATTTTTGTTTGTTTTTCCATAAATAATGTTTTGGGGATGTTGAGCTTTCAGCCTTTGGTCCGTGAAAAAGGACATTTTATTTTTGTGCTAAAAAAACCTTATTTGTTTTTAACATCAAAAGTAAAGTAAGTTGACAATGAGCAGGAGTAGGAGTCAACAAGTACTTATAGTTTCTTTTATATGCAACTTGGAAAATATACAATTCTTTGTCGGTGGTGGGCATGACTATCGTCAAACATGAAAAGATTGAAAAAGTCATATACTCTAGAAATCATGACTAGGTTGTCCATGTCACCTTCCTCATTCGCCACGTCACATGCCACATGTCTGGCCATGAAGCCTACCCGTACCGTCACGACAACTTACACGTCGTCCTTTGAAACTTAGATTCCACAACATTTTCCAACTCATCACATCCACATCACCCCATATGGTAATGAAGGCCGACGTCATATTTTTTCTACCAATAAGAGAAGAACGTAAGGGTCAGAGCAAACTTCCGATGCCTATGCACACATCAACCATTGACAATATTTAAACGTAGAAAAGCACTTAACATACATATTTTTCTGACGCTGAAACTACTGAGACATCTAGACCATCCGTTTCCTTTTTGGGTCAATCAAAGTTGTACATCCATTTAAACATAGGTCTAGCTGTCGAACGAAGGTTATGTCTGAAAAAAATAACTTGTGCAGAGGATTACCACTAGGTTTGATTACAATTCCAGAACTGTTAAGTCAAAGGCTCATTTTTCTTTTTGTGTCATCGCCCTAGAAACCCGCAATGCATGAATAACTTGTTTAAGGATCCCTTGCTAAATGATCATCAACGTTGACAAGATGTTGTCAAAGGAAAATGACACTTAACAAATACTCCTGATCTCGAATACTGTGCGCCAATAAATTCCAAAAATTGAAATCACTGTTGAACTAGGAACAATGGGCCTTTGCACCATAAACTCGCAATACATTAACTCCCAATCATGGCATGGATCTTGTTTTGATTTCTGAAGATTACCAAGATCATGTTGTACACCCTCCAATTAAATATTAGACACAACAAGGTAATTCTGTGGGATTTAGAAATTTGAATATGTAATGCCATTTTTATTTCCAACTTCACCTTTTGTTCAAGAAACTTGCCTTTTGATCAAGAGAAGGAGAGAAAATCCACCGAGGTGCCCACCTCTAGCGTCAGTTCGTGAAAATACTAGTAAGACCAGGTTATCTACAAAGAAGGTCAACACCAAATTATGATGTGAATGTTTTAGGTGTTATACATCGCCAAATTATTCGTTATTTTCTATAATCGCTTGCGAATCATAGTGATGTTCTCGTGTAGGAAATATTCCTCCCTGAAGGTTAGTAACCATATGCTCCCTGAGGACATCCAAATGGAAAGATTTAGAATATGGTGAAGGATCGAGTCCAACAGTAGTAATAGAGTTGGAATTTGCACATAAAGTAGAACCTGTGATTCAAATATCGACCAAGAAGCAATTTGTTCAACCACCAGCATTCAGAAATACAGAGGAAAGCACCACGTCTAAGGTAATCCTTCCACCTTGGGGTGATTTCTATAACAAAATTCATCAAGAATATTTTCCAAAATTTATGCCTCATAGTGTCCCAGGGGTCAAGGAACTAGATGACCAAGTTTTTTCAAATATTAGTCCTAGGGGTCAGGGAACTAGATGACCAAGTTTTTTCAAATATTAGACTGTTGTCCTTACACGAGGTGGCATGTCAAAATCCCATTTTTCCTTTCATATAAACCCTAGGATGGATAATCTACCACACATACACTAATAAATGTGTAATAAATAATGTGGAAGGGGAATTCATTGGTGTATTCCTTCCGGTAGAGGTGCAAAAGTGTTACAATCTTAAAGACCCGGAAGAAAGATTGAATATTGATTTTGTGGTTAAGTTCTATGAGCAACATAACACCAACCGATTATTAGCTTCCTGGTGGAGGGAGGATAAGAGATTCTTAAAAAGGACCACTGGATGGTACATCACAAAAAATCTTAGGGAACCATACATGTACTTAATGGCGTTTATCTGTCGATTGTATGTATAAAAGGATTGTTCAAGATTTTCAGAAGCCTAGATGCCCCTGGAATATAAAGTCACGATTTCTAGAAGTAGTTTCAACTGGGGGGTCATTATTTCAAAGCAAATGAGCATCATTATTCAACATGATAAGAAAATAAAAGAAGGTGAGACACCATCCTTTTTTATGGCATATTTCTTGCTTGATGGAATTTGCGCGATAAATGTTTTTCGAGGTATGAATCTACATTGGCATATCGATGAGGTACTTGCACACATGTATATTAGCATCCTATGGGAAAACAAGTATACGAAATTTTATGCTATGATATGTGATGAGTTCATAGCTAGGATACATTTTATTATTTTTAGACAAAATTGTCCAATACTTTCAGTAGAAACAAAGAAACTGATATCCAAAGTAGGTCATTGGTATCTAGAAGAGAAGAGAACTTATGTCTATTAGGGTTTTTGGAGTTACTGGTGCTCCACATCTACTCCCAGCTTGTGTCCCAGACCGTTTGGTGTTGGGAGAAACATGTTACCAGACCATTTTACAAGGTTTCAATGCCTCTATGGTGAAGGACAAGAAGAGGGCTTTTATACCCTATGCTTTCCATGTTGGATATTATATAGTCAAAGACACCACACATGCCAAGAAAGAAGGCTTGAGCCATTTTGAATATAGGTTCCCTACATGACAGTTTTTGTAAACATGAGAGTAGGCTAGTACAGTGATGAAGATGAGCTCTTCATTGAAAATGCTCAGGACTGGGAGGAGGTTCTTCAAAGAAAAGAAAACCCCAAAATTACCGAGTTTAAGGCTATGTCAGTGCAAGAAAAATTTCCAACTATAGAGCGTACAACATAGGCACCTATCCAAGCATGAGATGAAGTTAGAGCAGTGGAAGCAACATAGTCAACAATAAGAGGACAATTCTCCTAGCTGGCGCATAAAGGGTTATGAAAATGATGTGTAACACCCCAGGTTTTGAACCCCCATTTTAAATAATGTATTGTTACAATGCTGAGAGGCTAGGGTGCCCAAACAATTATTAAAAGGCCAGTGTGCCCAAGACATGTAATGTTTTTTTTATCATTATTAATAATAAATACATGGCTGGTTGCTAGACGGACAAGGACTAGAGTTATAGGGGGCTATGATTCCATAAGAGAGGGGGATTAAGGGGCTAAGTGTTTATTCCTATGTTAATTACCCTTTTTTTCTAAGGGAGGGGATCAATTATGTGAGCTTCTTGGGGAAGGCCAAGAGGTTCTTGATTCCCCATGAAGTTATTTAAACCCGCCTATGGTCTGATGGGGGGGTTCGACTGATGGCTTGTTCAATGATTTTCCTATACATTCATTCATTTCCCTCATGCACTTTCATGCACTCACTCACCCATTCATTGATCCATCCTCACCTATGTCTTTGATTGGAAAAGGGAAAGGAACTGCTGAGAATTATCCATGGGATAGTTAGTTGTAATGGTCGTTGGTGCAATCTAGCCATGACCTAGGGCCTGCATGTCTAATATGCGTTGGCATGTGCCCTGTTTTTCTCACAACTGCAAGTCCTGAGAGTTCCAACATTGAGATTCTCGACCAGCTGTGCTGGAGGCCCTGGAAAAAGGAGAAGGATTTCCTGAGGGACTGCGTGGCAGAGAAGGGTGGAGGTCCATTCTCTTGGGTGGTACAGGCTGGGTAGAAGAGAGTTGGGTACTTGGATTGTTGTGGGTGTTGGAAAACTTGTGAGAGCTTGAGAGCTGACTGGTTTGGGAACCCAAGTACACTCTAGAAGCATCCTTGTAGATTCATAGCCATGGCTTGGAGGTGACACCATTGTTGAGATTTGGAGCAGTGGTGTCTATGGTTGGGTGGAACGTCCTTGGTCTGCAGCCAGTTGGTGTCACCTTTTTATAAATACAAGTTCTCTCTGTTGTGATATTATTATCTGTGTATGAATGTATTCCACTGTGTATTTTAAATATCATTTAACTACATCTTAGATTATGCATGGTTGCTGGATATTGCTGTGCATGCCACTAAATCTTGTATCTTATGCATTCTTATTAATTAAAGAAGGTATCGGTAAGAGTACGAAGTCCAAGGGTGGGCTTGTAGGTAGTATGCCCTGGCCTGTGGGTGGCTGGGGATGTTACAGTTTGGTATCATAGCTTCTGGTTGAAACACCAGGCCGACATGGGCCATGTCTGTTGGTCAGAGTCTCGTGGTTACAGATCGAACTCTGACCATGGAGTTGAAAAGATCAGGAGGAATGATGTTGCAGAATCTACGCAGGAGTTAGATCACCAGAGACCCGTTGTAAGGGGTTCGAAGGATCGTGACTGTCCTCTTCGAATTCGGGAGAGATTGCCACTGTAGGATCAGGAGAGATCCGATATTGTTGGATCAAAGGAAAAGTGAACAAGGGTCATCCGATGAAAAGGAAGAAAGGGTTAAGGTCACCACCGTCAAATCCCATTGGAGAGAGATATCAACGGATAACCGACATTGTAGGGAACCAAGTTGCACGGGAGATAATTCCCCAAGGCGGTCCCACAATCCAAAACCACGGTTTCACCAAGGGGTTACGTGTCAGTGTCAGGAGAATTGTGGGGCGAAAAGTGGGTTACTCCAAACCGTCGATGCATGCCCTCGCAAATTGAAAGGCAGTAAGTGATGTGACATGTTAGGGCTCGAAAATAGAAACTCTGTATATCCGAAGTAGTAGATCCTGACCATCGATCACCAAGAGGTACGTGTCAACAAATCAATAACTCTGGAGAGATTAGTTCGAGAGGTTTTCAGTTGAGATTTGAAACTCCCGAAGTCCCAAAGATCGAAGAGCTGAAGTGATGGGGCACAATGATGTCACCTAGACGTGATGTGGATCCTGGAATTCTCGAAGTGACATGGCTTGCGGACGTCACCTAGGATGATGTGGACACATGGGATGTGTGCCACATGTCAGCAAGTTTTGAGAATATGGAGTATTGAAATATCAGTTAGAAAGTGACACATGTCACCTGCCCGATTGGGCCACGTGTCCGCTTGCAGTATTTCTCCATGTGGTGAAAGATTGTGCAGTTCAGAGAGTAGGCACTCCAATGGGGAAGGATGTGACAGGTTGCATTGGGTCGAAAAATCCCAAGGCCGGAGTACATATTGACCGTTGATTCTAGAAGACACACATCGAAGGATCATCGACTTCGGGTGAAAGCACTCTGGGAGAACGTGCAGGAGGAAATTTTGAAACTTCTGAATCCCAAAGAGCCAAAGAAATTCACAATCGCTGATCTGTGGGAGGACACCCATCGACAGATCATGAACTCCGGGTAAAAGCATTCTGGGAGGAGGCAAGCGAGGAAAGTTGAGAGTCCTGAAGCGCAGAGTCCTGAAGTGGATCTCGATCATGGATTTTGAAAGAGGACGAGGACCATTGATCCGATCCTGGATGAAAGTTCCAAAGTCCCGAAGCTCTAGACAAGCGTTTTTTCAGCTAAGCGTAGGGTCATGGCCGTGGTCATATGCAGATTGAGAGATGAGGGAAGGAGGGCTAAGGGCCGAGTTGGTGGTCTTCAAGACATAAAAGTGATAAGGAAGGATTTAGCCGCGGTTTCTAATCGTGGTCACTTGGGAAAGTGGTTTGAAGGAAGCACCTGCGCATGATGAAATTCTGTGTCAGCCAAGGATAACAGGACACTGTTATTTTTAGAGAATGGGGATATGATCTCCATGAAAAAAAAAATAAAGAGACCTGTAGCATGGTTTGGAAATTTTGTTTATCATATGCATAATTATAACAAAATGGTCACTTGCACATTTTGCAGAATTAAGGGGTTTAAACACATCAACTCAGGATGTGTATTGAGGAAATGGAAGAAGGCGAGGGAGACTCCAATCATGATAAGGAGGTCTAAGGCCATAATACCAGAGTTGGTAATGCAGAGACAGATTCCAATGGACACAAGGGAAAAGGAGAACATGAAACATTAATAGAAACAGTAAGAAGCCTTAAGATGGAAGTGCAGAGCTACAAAGAAGACAATGTGAGACTGATGAGAGAGAAAAGTCAAATAAATTCTCGAGTGTTTCTGAGACAAATGAAGAAGGGATCAAACTCAAGACAAGAGGAAGAAGGAAAGTGCCATGAAAGAAGGGATGATCGTGGAAGAGCCAGTTATTCTAGAAGTGTTAGAAGATCTCATGGAAACCACTCACCTCCTTACTCAGAAATAAAGTTTTATGCATTAGATGATCTTGTAAGAAGTCTAGAGGTGTCTCCTGTCAGACACCAAATAGGGAAACAAGAGGTAGATAGTTTGCAAGGAGAGCTCAGGAAGCTCAAGCCACCTTCCTTTGAGGGTGAAAGAGAAATGGAAGATGATGTCAAAGCATGGTTGCTTGGGCTCATGAGATATTTTTAGTTGCATAACTATTCATCAAATCTGGAAGCCAAGATTGCTACCTACCATTTACACGGGAAAGATGCAATGTGGTGGGACCAACTGAAGCAAGTGGAACATGTTAATGAGAGTAGGATCACTTGGAAGCAGTTCAAGAAGTACTTCTAGAAGGAGTACCTCTCAGAGGATTTCTATGACAGGAAAATGTAGGAGTTCGTTGAACTCGGGTTGGGAAGAATGACTATGGTAGAGTACGAGAAGAAGTTCTTGGGATTGTTAAAGTATGTCAGGTTCATTGGTGAGGAGAAAGTGAAAATACAAATATTTCTAAGTGGATTGCCAACCTTTTATAAGGAAAAAATTATTTATGATGAGCCCAAGACCTTGATTGAAGCCATTAGGAAGGCTAAATACCTATATGAGCAAGGCCAGGGAAGAGAATCTCTACAGAAATATTGGAAGGACAAGAAAAATGTGAAGTCCGACCAGAGGAGGAAAGGATTCAAACCTTCCTTCAATAGGAATGAGCCTAATAGAAATAATCAAGATCAATATGCTAAGGGATATTTCAAGAAGGAAGATTCCTTGGGAAAAAGGGGAAGACCACCAATCCAATGATGGGGATGCAAGGAAGATCACATGTACAAGGATTTCCCACATAGAAATGACATAGTGAAGACTGCGCACAACATCCAAGAAGCTACGACAGTCGAAGATATGGGAAGAATCTATGAAGCTTTAAATGATCAACAAGCAGAGTACCAGTCCAATATGATCGAGGTGGAAGGTACGATCATAAATCAACATGTTTCTATTTTGATTGATTCAGGAGCAAGTCATTGCTACATTGATCCTAAGATAGTGGATAGATTACATTTGGAGAAAAGTAAACTTGGAAAAAGAAGTTTGGTTCAGTTAGCCACTGGAACCAAAAGAAGAATCCATTATATGGTAAGAAGTTGTTCCATAAGTCTTAATGGCGTGAATACTAGTATTGATCTAAATATCATACCATTGGGGTCTTATGATATTCTGATTGGAATGGATTGGTCGGAAAAGCATCATGCTATCCTAGATTGTCATAACAAGACATTTACATGTCTTGATGGAAATGGAAAACAGAGCATTGTGAAAGGAGTTCCAAGACCCATCTCTATAAGGGAAATTTCATCCTTACAACTAAAAAGATGTTTTAGGAAAGGATGTCAATTGTATGTAGCTCATGTTGAAGAGCCAGATAATACAAAAGGGCCAAGCCTCAAAGATTTCTTGGTACTACAGGAATTTGAAGATGTATTCCAAGAAATACCAGGATTGCCACCAAGGAGGGAGATAGATTTCTCAATTAATTTAGTGCCAGGAGCTGCCCTGGTGTCAAAAACACCTTATAGAATGAGAGCACCAGACTTAAAATAATTACAAATGAATTTGGAGGAATTGTTGAAGAAAGAGTATATACGTCCAAGTGTTTCACCTTGGGGAGCACCAATAAATTTTTTCAAAAGAAGGATGGAACCTTGAGGCTGTGTATTGACTTCCGACAGCTGAACAAGTACACTATAACGAACAAGTATCCTCTACCCCGAATTGATGACCTCTTTGATTAGTTAAGAGGAGCAAAAATGTCCTCAAATATTGACCTGAGGGTAGGATACCATCAGGTAAGAATTAAGGAAGAAGACATTTGTAAGACAACCTTTAGGACCAGGTATGGGCATTATGAATTTGTAGTGGTGCCATTTGGACTGACCAATGCACCAGCTGTCTTCATGTGCTTAATGAACGACATATTCATAAATTATTTGGATAATTTTGTCATAGTATTCCTAGATGACATACTTATCTATTCTAAGTCTGAAGAGGATCATGAACATCACTCAAGACTAGTGTTGCAAGTACTGAGAGAACATTAGTTGTATGTCAAGTTGAGTAAGCGTTCTTTTTATCAAAAGCAGATCCATTACTTGGGACAAATTATTTCGGAGCAAGGCATAGTAGTAGATACAGAGAAGATCAGAGCCATTAGAGGATGGCCAACACCCAGAAATGTGTCAGACGTCGGATCTTTTATGGGATTAGCTGGCTACTACAGAAGGTTCATAGTAGGGTTCTCTAAGATTTCTCATCCCATAACTTCTTTGCAAAAGAAGGGAACTAAATTTGAATGGACACTCAAGTGTGAAAAGAATTTTAATCTGTTGAAGGAATTTCTTACTAGTGCACATGTGTTAAAGATTGCTGACCCAAATGAAAGTTTTGTGGTATGTACATATGCATGTAAGGAAGGGCTTGGGGGATTCCTCACGCAAAATGGACATGTCATTGGATATGAGTCCAAAAAACTTAAGGAACATGAGAGGAACTATGCCACGCATGACTTGGAACTTAATGCCATTGTTCACGCCTTGAGGATGTGGAGGCATTATCTCATGGAGAATAAATTCAAATTAAGGAAAGACCACATTGTCCTGAAGTATCTTTTTGAACAACCAACCTTGAATGCCAGGGAAACAAGATGGATGGAATTTTTAAGTGAATATGAATTCAATATCAAGCATATCAAAGAAAAGGAGAATGAAGTTGCCGATGTGCTTAGTAGAAGAGCGAATATCATGCATGCTACTATTGTTAGTATGCATCAGTTAGACTTGAAGAGCATAATTTTATATGGTCTTGTTACATATCAACATTACCTACAGGTAAAGGAAAACTTACAACAAGGAAATGTACAACATAAAATAAAGGAGTATGAGATAAGGGAAGATGGATTACTCATGCATAAAAATAGAATCTATGTTCCTAGATCCGGAGAACTGAGGAATTTGGTACTGACGGAATTGCATGATGTTCCTTATGCTAGACACCCCGGTTACCAGAAAACAATTACAACAATAAGAATCCATTTCTTTTGGCCTAGAATGAAGAAGGATGTTGCAAATTACATCGCTCGATGTATGGAATGTCAGAAGGTGAAGGCTGAGGATAGGCACCCAACGGATTTGCTGCAGCCATTTTCAATCCCAGAGAAGAAATGGGAAGTGATCACCATGGATTTCATCACATGATTACCCAGAAAAATAAGAAACATGATTCAATCATGGTGGTGGTTGGAAAATTAACAAAGGCTGCTCATTTTGTGCCTGTGAAGACAACACATACAATGACTAATATTGCATAAATTTTCATCAAGGAAATTGCTAGGTTGCATGGGATACCTAGGACAATCGTCTCGGACAAAGATACGAATTTTACCTCCAATTTATGGAGGGGATTGTTTAAAGGATTTGGCACAAATCTAAACTTTAGCACAACATATCATCCCTAGAAAGATGGAAAAACAGAGAGAGTCAATCGAATAATTGAAGATATGTTGAGAATGTATGTGATGGATAAGCCATCTAAGTGGGAATATTACTTACACTTGGTTGAGTTTGCATATAATAATGGGTATCAATCTTAATTAATAATTAGCCCATTTGAAGCCTTGTATGGTAGGAAATGTGATACTCCAGTAAGCTGGGACAACCCATCAGATAGAGTGGTACTTGGGCCAGAGTTTCTCAAGTACATGGAAGACCAGGTGGTTAAGATCAAGCATGATTTAAAGGCAACTCAGGATAGAAAAAATGTTTATGCAGACAAGAACAAGACAACTAGAGAATTTAAAGTAGGGGAGCATGTACTTTTGAAAGTGAAGCCCAAGAAAATATCTTTGAAATTAGGTAGTTGTACAAAGTTGGCAGCCAAATTCTGTGGTCCATTTGCAATATTGGACATAATAGGGCCAGTTGCATACATGATTGCATTGCCTTCTTCCATGAATGTGCATAATGTATTTCATATATATTTACTAAATAAAGATGTACATGACCCTAACCATGTTATTGATTGGCATATGATTCAGGTAGAGACGGATGGAGATTTTCAAGTTCATCCAGTGCGGGTATTGGACAGAAAAGTCAAAATGCTCTGGAATCGAGTTATAGAGCTGGTAGAAGTTCAGTGGACCTGCTACGGTCCTGAAGATGCTACCTGGGAGCATGAATATGCCATGCGGGCAGAGTACCCGCAAATTTTTGAATAAATTTGAGATTTTGATCTCTATTTTGTATATGCACTGAGGACAATGCCAAAATAAGGGGGAGGGGATGTAATACCCCAGGTTTTGAACCCCCATTTTAAATAATGTATTGTTACAATGCTGAGAGGCTAGGGTGCCCAAACAATTATTAAAATACTAGTGTGCCCAAGACATGTGATGTTTTTTTTATCATTATTAATAATAAATACATGACTGGCTGCTAGACAGACAAGGACTAGAGTTATAGGGGGCTATGATTCCACAAGAGAGGGGGCTTGAGGGGCTAAGTGTTTATTCCTATGTTAATTACCTTTTTTGCCTAAGGGAGGGGATCGATTACATGAGATTCTTGGGGAAGGAAAAGAGGTTCTTGATTCCCCATGAAGTTATTTAAACCCGCCTTTGGTCTGATGGGGGGGTTCAACTGATGGCTTGTTCATTGATTTTCATGTACGTTCATTCATTTCCCTCATACACTTTCATGAACTCACTCACCCATTCATTGATCCATCCTCATTCACATCTTGGCTTGGAAAGGGGAAAGGAACTGTTGAGAATTAGCCACGAGATAGTTGGCTGTAATGGTCGCTGGTGCAATCTAGCCATGACCTGGGGCCTGCATGTCTAAGATGCGTTGGCATGTGCCTTGTTTTTCTCACAAATATGAGTCCTAAGAGTTCCAACATTGAGATTCTAGACCAGCTATGCTGGAGGCCCTGGAAAATGGAGAAGGACTCTCTAAGGGAGTGCATGGCAAAGAAGGGTGGAGGTCCATTCTCTTGGGCGATACAAGCTAGGAAGAAGAGAGTTGGGTACTTGGATTGTTGTGGGTGTTGGGAAACCTGTGAGAGCTTGAGAGATGATTGGTTTTGGAACCCAAGTACACTCTGGAACCGTCCTTGTGGATTCATAGCCCTGGCTCGGGGGTGACACTGCTGTTGAGATTTGGAGTAGTGGTGTCTACGCTTAGGTGGAAAGTCCTTGGTCTGCAACCAGTTGATGTCTCCTTTTTATAAATATAAGTGCTCTTTGTTGTGATATTATTATCTATGTATGAATGTATTTCGATGTGTATTTTAATTATCGTTTAACTAAATCTTAGATTATGCATGGTTGCTGGATATTGTTGTGCATGTCACTAAATCTTGTATCTTATGCATTCTTATTAATTAAAGAAGGTATCAATAAGAGTACAAAGTCCAAGGGTAGGCTTGAAGGTAGCATACCCCGACCTATGGGTGGCTGGGTATGTTACATGATGAGACAAACCCCTTTTATTCAAGATTTAGAACCTCCAAGGATTTTCCCAGTCGAGACAAACACTCATATAACTGAGCCAAATACTACTGAAGAAACTCTGCCAGAGAGGATCATCACTCAGGAAAACCCAAGTTCACTGCAAACCCAAGTGGAGAGACCTACAATAGCTATAACACCACAAAGATCATCAAGGACACCAACCAGAATATGTATACCCCCGGTTCTTATCGATTTGAAAACCATATATGATGATGATGAAGGTCCAACAATATCTTACATAGCCCCAATACCTATCACTTATGAGGAAATGCTGGGAGAAATGAATTCTCCAGCCTTAGGAGGACCATTACAAAATCCAGGAAGAAGGGACATAACAATTGAAATCACCTAGGATAGTGGGAATTTTCAACAACTGGAAACTCATCCTTTAGGTGAGGCAAGTTCACCTCGTAATGATGGGGATATTGGTAATGAACAAACTAATGTAGAAAATACATTCAGAGAAGAAGGGAGGTATGAAAAAAAAGAAATAAATGTCCCATCAATAGAAAATATAGTGACTGCATGCTTACCATCCAATTCCCCACCTCAGAAAGTAACACCACCACTTGGAATTGACCAACAAAGAGACTCATCACCAAACCTCACAGGGGATATTCCCTCTGATGAATTGAGAGAGACAACCAACAATACAGAATAGTCACCTATAACTTCTACACAAGAGCATACATTAACAAAATAAGGTGGCAATAAAGTACCTACCATGGAAAAAGGAAAGAAACTTGTTATGGAACATTTCTATATGTCAGGGAGCTTGGAAAATACCCTATCTTGGGGAGATCAAAAAATTCCTAAACCTATTGATGAGGTTGCTGATATGCAAGTTATCTCTTACGACAATAAGAGAAAGGAAGTAATGAAAAGAACTGTCAAAAGGAGGTTCACTTTAGATAGTAGTCTTTTCATAACCACAAAATAAACTTTATTTGAGACAGAAAATACCAAGGTGAGCTAGCTTCTTGGAGTTGGGATGGCTATAACTGATGCCACCCTAGATGGAGCGAAAAGGGATGAACAAGAATCTACTACCATGAGAAAGGAGTTAGAGCATATTCAACATCAAGAGGAGTATTATTAGGACACCACTCATGAAATAATGCTTCTTAAAGGTGATTTCATGGAATTGTACAGTCGATTCAAATAAAAAAGAGATCTTTTCACGACCTAGACAATAGATTACCATGAAGAAACTCTTATGGGACTAGTGACCTACAAAGATATGCAACAATGGTATGAAAATACATCAATATTTGGAGCAAATCGAGTACATCAGAGAAGTGTAAACGGGTCGAGACACATAAGAACATGGTATTTTGGTACTCACAGATTATAGTATCACTAGAATACACAGGGCAACAAAACACTAGACGCAAATGGTACAAGAACCTCATATGAAAATGCAAGAAAGGTGGGAAGAATGTGTGAAGATACGGGAGAAAATAAATAAGGAAATGAGAGATATCCATCTACCAGAGTTCGACCAACCTGAGGACTTCACAGACTTGCGTGACATAGTCAGGAAACACACTGAACTGGACCAGGCATCTGAAGTAGAATATTCACAGATTTTGACCCTTGTCCTAGGAAAAATGAAGATTTTCATGAAGCCCCCAATCATAGCATCGACAGTTTTGCAGTGGCTAAGTGGCAAGCTAGATAAATACAAGAAATGTGTGGTGGAGATGAAAGAGATCCTTAGCGCACCAATGGACCAACACAAGTTTCCTGATGACAACACATGCAAATAACTCTTTTTCCAGTGGTCAGAATATGAGAGGAATAATATGCTATAGTAGAACATCAAGACAACTAGAGATAACAGTAGAAGGACACGTGGATTAAGTCCACTTTTCTTTTGTTTACTTGATAAGACTCAACATAGTAACTATTTTTAGATAATTTACTTTTATAAATAAAGACATCTGCCATGTATTAAGGGATATGGTTTTTGCATAGAAAAGAGGATTTTATTTGGTAAGAGAACTATTTCTCGGACAAAGGTTATTGAATTTAGAATTTTTGTGTAGAACTAGAATCATTTTTCATCTAAAGCAGGAATGTGATTGAAGCTGTGGATTGTTTTCATTCTCAACTCTATATTTGTTGTTGTATTGAGTAAGATTTGTTATGATTATTTCTTAAGTTATCTTAGAATTCCTTACAGTTCTTTATTTCAAATTGATGAAAGTAAATCGATAATGCTTAACATGTGATGTGTGGTAAGGTGTGGTGAAATTATTTTCTAGCCTCTATTACATTTCATGCATACTCTTTTTTCAAACTTTTCTCTCAAATGATATCTAATGGTCTAGCAAAGTGATGGTATTATTGCTAATTTGAAATTGACATAGTTGTTGTTTACATACTAGGGCACAAAGGTTATCCCAAGGCTCGGTCTTCTCCCAGATAGATCATTTTCCCATTATTATTACTTGTCTTCCAATACATTATAAAAAACAAGATAAAATAACCCAAAAGAGAATTGCTTTATTAGGAGGGAATATTTGAAAGGTACATATATATCATTGTTAAATCCCATCGAAACTTGTCATATCATTGATATGCATAATTGTACTATTATTAAATGCTAAAGAGTCTAATTGGGCCTCATTGGCGGGTACAATTCCTACTGTTGAGTCAAGGGGAATTTTGACCTCGCAACAACGTGGACTTCCATGGTGGAAAATGGTAGGGGTGAAACACAAACATGGAAGGGTCTATGTGTGACTAGATAGACATATCCAATAAGTGGTTTATGGGACTTTGGTGAAACAATTTTGGGAATGTTACACCAAGTACCATAACCAATAAAAATCTAGCGTGTGGTAGTAGGGTGGTTTCCAATTATGGGACGTTGGGGACAAATCAACATATGTGACACTTAAAATCCCGCAAGCCCTTATAACTATCAATATTTATTCATTATCAATTATCATATTAAGTGGGTGATTAGGTTTGTATCTTTTGGTTATTTAAACATATTTTTAACCTAGGAACAACTTGACATTCCGTAGAATATCTCAGCCATATATATGAGATCTACGACTCAGGATATGTGCACTGGAGGTAAAGGTGTAGGATGGAACCCTCCCATCACTGTGGCTAATCACATGATTCCAGGTTGGTATCTGAGTATAGGTGGGGCCCGTAAAAGAGATAAATAAAATAAAAATAAAAGAAAGGGAAAAGGAGAGAGAGAGAAGAATGATGAGGTAGGGCTAGGGAGATCGATAGGGGTGAAATGGAGAGAGAGAGAGAGAGAGAGAGAGAGCTGAAGAATGATGAGGTAGGGCTAGGGAGATCGATAGGGGTGAAATGGAATCATCACCTAAGGTTTCCACATGGACCTAGGGTGCCACATCATCCATGCCATGTCAGAGGAATTCCACATAAGCAAAGATGGACTATGTTTAAATTTTGGAGCCAAAATTTTGTTTTTAGACATATGAGGAGCAGATTAACTCCAAATTAGGTGAAATTTTGGGGTTAAGTCCACAATGTCAAAGCCTACCAAATTACTAGTGAGGGTCATTGGTCAATTATGCACCAATTTTCCAAAAAATCCAAATAAGAGGTTTTTGAAGAACATGGTGGTGCTCTGTGGCAGGGGCCTTGTTACTGATGATATTTTTACAGGATGTCAGGAAAGATATTAGATATAAGAATCCAAATATGGACCTAGAATTGGTATTTGAGTAGAAAAATTCTCAGGGAGTCAGAAGGAAGGCGACTATTGGACTTAAAGGGAAAAATTATGCATAATTTTATAGAATTGTTGAAATTGTTTTATCTAATAGAATTTTGTTGCATACACATTTTGCAGAATTAGGGGTACAGGTAGAACATAGCATGTTTAGAATGAGGACTAGAGACATGGAATATGCACAAGGATTTTATATCCATGATGAAAAATTCATAGGGATGGATATTATATTGGGTAATGCAAAGACCTAATTAAATGGGCATAAATGAGGTGAAATAGATCCCATGGAGTTGGAAAGGACCATGAAAATATTGTAGAGATAGGTGTAGAGTTATAAGGATAATAATGAAAAGTTAATCAGAGCCCAAGAAGAAAAAAAACACATCAAAACTCAACTGTTACAAAGCCTAAACATATTTAAGAAACAAATAAACAAGGAATCAGGCTCAAGGTAGACAACATAACACCGATCTCATGTAAGGAAGGAGGATGTCAGAAGTTCTAGGAACTCTAGAAGTGATAGTAGACATTAGCACCATTCACCAATGCATTAATATAGAAGGGAACGTGCATTTTCAGAATCCGAAAGTATCCCAAGTTTGTCTCATGTCAGAATAAAAAAAAGGAGGCCTGAAGTAGATGATTTGAAAGGAGAGATTAACAATATTAAGCCTCCTAGATTTGATGGTGATCATAAGAAAGGTGAAGATGTTGAATCATGGTTGTTGGTCACGAGGAAACATTTCCAATTGCATAATTACTCATCCAACCTTGAAGTGATAATTTTTATATACCACCTTCAAGTGAAATCCTCAATGTGGTGGCACTAACTCAAGCGGGTTAAGCACATTGATGAGAAGATGATATCATGGAGCCAATTCAACAAGTATTTTTATATTAAATACTTATCATAGAATTATTATGATAAGAAGATGCATGAGTTATTTGAACTCAATAATGGAAGCATGACAATGAATGGGTATGAGAGGAATTTTCTAGAATTTTTGAGGTATGTTGACTTCATCAAGGATGAGAAGGTTAGAATTCAAAGATTTATAAGTGGGATACCTTCCTTGTACAGTGATAAGATTCATTTTGATGAGCCCAAGACGTTGGAAGAATCCATAAGAAAATATAAATATTTGTATAAGTAGAATAAGGGAAGGACATGTTTTCAAAAGGCTTTGGATGTCAAGAAGAAAGGAAATATGGAGTAAAGAAAGAAAGATTATATGCCACCATTTTTAGAAATATCTCTTAAGGAAATCCAACACAAAATGAGTACAACATGGAATATTATTTGGGAAAAAGGCCAACACAATAGACCATAAAATGTTGGATATGTGAGGGAGATCACATGTATAAAGATTTCCCTCACAACGAATATAGGATGAGGATTACCCATAATATTTAGGAAGCAAATATAGTTGAAGAGATGAGCATAATCATGCCAAGAATTTATGCAACCTTGGACAACAGGAAAGCATACCATCAATATCGCATGATTGAGGTAGAATAAGAAAGCATGGGAAAATCTTGGTTGGTCCAACTAGATACTAGATCCAAGAGAAGGATTAATGAGCTGGTTAAGGATTGTCCAATGGACACAAACATAGTCAACACAAAGGTATATTTGAACATCAAACCTTTGGTTTCTTATTATTTCTTAATTGGTATGGATTGGTTGGACAAGCATCATGATGTCCTAGATTGATACAAAAAGGAATTCACTTGTCTTGATGAGGAAGGAGATCAAACTAAATTTCAAGGGATTCTGAGGCCTATATCCATCAAAGAAATTTTAGCCATTTAGTTGAAAAATAGTTTTAGAAAAGGGTGCTATATTTATGAACCCCATCAGAAAAAGGAAACCTAGGATAAAGTGTCAAGTATTAAATAAATTATAGTCTTAAAAGAATATGAGGATGTATTTGGGGAGATACCAGGGTTTCCACCAAAGAGAGACATTGATTTCTCTATTGATTTGATGCCTGATGCTGCCCAAGTGTCCAAGAATCCTTATAGGATGAGCACACCAAATCTAAAGGAATTGTAGATGTAGATTGAAGAGTTGTTGAAGAAGGGGTATATACACCCAAATGTCTCACCTTGGGGTGACCTAGTGCTCGTTTTGAAGAAGAAGGATGGAACCTTAAGGTTGCAAAATGAATTCTTGCAGCTAAATAGGGTTACCATAATGAACATATATCCTTTACCAAGGATTGATGGTTTATTTGATCAACTGAAGGGAGCAAGGATATTTTCCCAGATAGACCTGAGGTCATGTTACCATTAGGTGAGAATTAAAGAATAATATAACAACAAGATAAAATTCAGAACAAGGTATAGGGATTATGAATTTGTAGTGGTGTCATTTCGGTTATCAAATGAACTAGTTGTGTTTATGTTCCTGATGAATGTAGTCTTTAGAGATTACCTAGACAAGTTTGTTATTTTTTCTTGGATGATATACTCATCTACTCCAAGATAGAGGAGGAGCATGAGAAACACTTAAGGATGTTACTACAAGTGTTAAGGGAGCTTTAATTGTATGGCAAGTTGAGGAAGCACTCATTTTATTCAAAGCAGATCCATTATTTGAGCCACATTATTTTAGAAGAGAGAATAACTAAGGAAATTATAGAATGGAATGCACCAAGGAATATTTTAGAGGTCATATATTTTATGGGTTTAGATGGATGCTATAGGAGATTTATTAAGGATTTTCAAATATTACACACCTAATCACTTCTTTGCAAAAGAAGGGTGTGAAGTTCGAATGGAATTCCAAATGTGAAGAAATATTTCGACATTTGAAGGAATTATGAACAAGTGCACCAATATTGAATATTGATAATCCATATAAAGATTTGATTATGTGAACTGATGCATCAAAGGAAGAGCTTGGTGGAGTCCTTACACAAAATGGGCATGTGGTATGTTATGAGTCAAGGAAGTTGAAAGAGCGTGAGAGAAACTATGCCACACATGAATTAGAGTTGGAAGCAATAGTTCATGCCTAAAATATATGGAGGCATTATCTCATGGGGAAAATGTTTGAGATGAGGATAGACCATATTGGTTTGAAATATTTGTTTGAGCAACCAACATTGAATGCTAGAAAAATTAGATGTCTGGAATTCCTCAGTGAGTATGACTTGCGTATCAATCATATAAAAGGAAAATAAAATAAAGTGGTTTATGCACTCAACAAGAGGGCTCATGAGATACATGCTATAGCCAGAAGTATGTATAAGTCTGATTTAAAAGACATAATTTTGGGAGATGCAAATCTAGATCAACACTATTTGCAAGTACGAGAATCATTTCAGTAAGGTAAATTATAATATAAATTTAAGGATTATGAGCTGAAAGAGGATGGAGTACTCATGTATAGGGGAAAGGTATATGTTCCTAAATCCAAAGAGATAAAAAAATTAGTGCTGAAAAAAATGCATAATGTACTCTATGTTGGGAATCCAGGGTATCAAAAGACTATTGCAATTGTAAGGGGATAGTATTTTTGGTCAAGCATGAAGGAAGATGTGGTTGATTATATAGCCAAATGTTATAATGTCAGAAGGTAAAGGATGAGAATAAAAATCCATATTTATTGCTATAGCCATTTCCCATTCCTGAGTGGAAATGGGAAATCATTACCATTGATTTCATTTCTAAGTTGCCTAGGAAAATGAAGCAACATGATTCCATCATGGTATTGGTGGATAAATTAAGAAGGTTGCCCATTTTATTCCAGTGAAGATAACTCACAAGGAATCCAACATTGTATAAATTTACACGAAGGAAATTTCTAGGCTCCATGGTGTGCCTAAGAGAATTATTTCTGACAGAGATCCCAAATTCACATCAAATTTCCGGAAATGATTATTTAAAGGATTTGGCATAAATTTAAATTTTAGTACAAAACATCACCCAAATTCATATGGGTAGATAGAGAGGATCAATAAGGTGATTGAAGATATGTTTAGGAGGTATGTAATGGATAAGCCTTCTAGGCAGGAATATTATCTTCATCTAGTTGAATTTGCTTATAATAATGAGTACCATGCACCTCTGAATATGAACCCATTTGAAGCATTGTATGGAAGGAAATGCAATACACATGTGAGTTGGAATAACCTAGCTGATAGAGCCATCATTTGGCTAGATCTACTGAGGGAAATGGAAGAGTAGATAGCGAAAACAAAGTAGAATCTAAAGACTACATAGGATAGGGAGAAACATTATGCAAACAAAGGAAAAACACACAAAGAATTTATATTGGGAGAGACAAATTATTTTTTAGGGGTGGAATTTTTCCAATTGGCTATTTTTTGGCCATTTTCTAAAAAAATATTCACCAATATGGTTAAAAAATCACCTATTTTTTACAAAAATATGATTAAATTGATAATATTCGCTAAAAAATTACAAGTTTTAATAGTAAATTATATTGTTTTTTTTTTAATATTTTCCTACATATTTATATGTATGATTTTTCAAACCAAAATAGTTTTGTATAATACTATACATAGGTACTATATTTGAATCCTTAAAAAACACCTCACGAGCATGTCTTCTTGAAAGTGAAAGCTAAAAAGATTTCACTGAAATTGGGAAGCTACTCAAAACTGACAATAAGATATTGTGGACCATTTGAAATCCTAGAGAGGATTGGTCCTATTGCATACATGCTTGCATTTCCCACATCCATGTGCATTCATGATGTGTTTCATGTATTTTTTCTTAAAAAATGTGTGCTTGATCCTAACCATGTAATTGATTGGACTATGATCCAAGTGGAGCACGAGGGTGACTTCTAGGTCTAGCCAATGGAAATATTAGATTGGAAGGTAAAAATTATCATAAACTAATCCATCATCTTGGTAAAGGTACTTGTGGAACTATTACAATCTCAAATATGCTATGTGGGAGCATGACAACACCATGTGGGAAGAGTATTTGCAATTTTTTGAATTTGTTTGAAGATTTTGATTATACATTTGTATATAATGCACTGAGGACAATGTATAAATAAGGAGGAAGGGAATGCAATACCCCCAGGCTGATCCCTAGGTTGAAAATGTGTATATTTACATATGTTTTTATAGGCTAGTGATCTAGCATGTTTTAGGCCAAAGTGCCCGTGTGATATTAGGTTAGAGAGAATGTGTGTTGAAAGTCTGGTGAGCCTAACATTGTACATTGTAATTGCACTCACATATATATTAATAAAATACATCACAACTGCATACCAAGTCAGAAAAAAGTATGGGGGGCTAGGACTCCAAGAGTGGAAAAGGGGGCTAAGGGATTAAGGAAAATGGGATGAGTTAAGGGGCTAAGCCATGGAATATAATATTATATTACTAAGTTCTAAGTCATAAAATTGCATGATTTTATCCTAATTTATCAAGTAATAGGACAATTTCCCAAGTAGTGGGTAATAGTTCTTGGAGTTCCACTTGTCAAAAGAGAGCATGCATATATAAAATTTGGGATTAGTGAGAAATCCATTCCATTCTATCATTTAGACAATCCTTTCTATGGAATGTGGGGTGTGATATAGTGAGCCACTATAACCCTCTGACATTGTGAAACGTTGTAAATCATAGGTGGGTTTGGGTGAACAATTATCCTTGGGTTTCCTTGGGGAAAGGATGGAGCCTTGGAGAGAGAATTGTCTTGGATAGGTTTCCTTTGGTGTGAGGCCAGGAGGGTTCCCGGAGACTCCATTATAGCAACTAGATTTCCTAGATCCACAACTTTGAGACTTGTTTCCTAGTCTATATTGGATCCCTAGAAGGGAAGTGGGATAGCCTGAGGGATTGTGGAGAAAAGAAGGGGGTACACTTCCTTGGTTTGTGCAGGCTAATGGGGATGAGAGCGTGGTTGTAATTTCTATTGGATTTTGGTACCTTGGAATAACCATTGCTTGTATTGATGATTAAACCTAGTTGTCCTAAGTAGTTTTTTCCCCGGGGAGTAATAGCCCCAACTCATGGGTGACTTGCTATTGAGAGAAATAGAACAACAATGTCTATGGTTGGGTGGAACATTTGAGGTTTGGAGCCAATCAATGTTTTCATAAAAGATGCATATTCTTTATGTTATTTGATTTTATGCTGAATAATGTGTAATTATATTTTCTTAATTAAGTTATGTTATGCATATGTATAATTCTATGTTATTACAAGTTATGCACTGAATTGCATATTAAGGAGAGATTTCATAAACCAATCCAAGAGGTGGTTTCCTTTAATCTCTAGCTTACACAAAATATGATATGTGTACCACTTGTGGATGTGATCCATGATATGTGTGGTGTTGATGGGAGGAATGACAAAATCCTCACTCAAGCATTTTATAATCTCACTAGGCTAGGTGAGACAGACGAGATTATCACCTTGGGTTTATATCCTATCAAAAATATCAGTCCAACCTCAATAAATAGATGATTGGATATGATGCTATTATAAAAAAATATGTATGTTTTTATGTGAAATAAATTTTAAAATAGAAAATATACTTGCAAAACGAATTTATAAAATAGTTGAATAAGAAAATGCAAGATAACATAAATATGAAAATCATCGCACAAGTCTCATAAATGAGAAGAAATCAATAGACAATTTTTTTGATATCAATTTGAGTTAGAACCAAGTTTATATTTTCAAACCCCTACAAGGGTTTGGATCAGAATTAGACTGAGAAGTATAAAATGTTATTTGCTTGTACATGGACAACTAGTGTCTCAAAAGAAGAATACTAGAATTGAAAACCGAATTGGATCAATCCAAGATACAAGTGCATCATGGCCTTGACTATGCAAAACTGACATTAATCAACACTGACATAGATTCATAACTTCCAATTAAGACTAAACAAACTTTCAATAAGAATGAATTACCTTTGGAGCATGTCAATAATCGATGCTTCCTAGTCCTTTCTTTTCCACCTTTAGAATAACCCTACTATCAAAAGGTAGCTTAGCTCTAGAGAAACTCAAAATGGAATGAATGAACATATATTCTCACTTGAGGCAAGAGAAAACCTTGTCAAAAGTGTTTCTCTATTTTCTCATGTCCTCATTTGTCTTTCTCTCCTCCTTTTATGTCTTCAAAAAGTAGTTTGAGTAGTTTACCTACTTTTTTGTTTTAAAATTTAAATAATTTTAGTTAGGAGAGGACAACTTTAATTTATAATAAGGGTAAATAAATAATAAATAATAGGTGGAATCCCACTAAGTATTTGATCATTTATTTCCAACATTTAACTCCAAAATTAATTAAATACCATGCATTTATCAACGTCATAAAATATACCAAAAGTAACCAATATAAACATGCCACATCAACAAACACTTGTACCTCCCAAAACTACCATAGTGGAATAATATTAAAAGTTTTCAAAATATAATATCATGTGTCTGCTGTCCAAAAATATGCATTAAATTTCATCATACAAACTTAAATAAATCAGATTTTTTTTTTTTTTTTTTTGGTGTTTCCTCTCTTTGCTTACTTCCCTCTGAGAGAGCATCCTTTTGATTAAGTAAGTCTTTATCAACATGCTTCTTTTCTTCCACTTTATGGTGCATATCATTGAAAGTGATTTTTCTCTCATCACTTTCAGCTTGGGTTGAAGGTTGATTTAACTAAATGGATGAGGATTCAAGTGACTCAAAGCTGAGTGAATTTACGAGTTGTTTTCCTTTATTCATTTGAGGCTCAATTGGTATAATTTTGAAGTTTTTAGGGACTTTAACTAACTGGGCCATAGAAATAACAAATGTAGCATAAGGTATAGAATGAAAAGGAGGAGGGGGTGGCAATGAGTTATCAAGCCATTGGGTTATGCCAGAAGGAGGATTTGTAGGAATTATTTCCTAGCCATTATTGGATGACTTCATAAGAGATGTTATGGCACAAGTTGTAGGTTCGGAAAATCCTGACCCAACCAAGGAACAAGTGATACAACTATGGGAATCCTACACCCAATGTCACCTCGATGTAGGTCCCACACTTCAAGGGTGACTAGGTCACTCTAGGGAGGTGATACCGGTGACCCTAGGGGGAATGGAAAGGATGAAGGGAAGTGTAAGGAGAAGTCCCCTGGAAGGTCAAGTGATGGAAGAAATGAATGATTTGAAATTATGAGTGGAGAGAGGTAAATGGATACCAAGTGAAAAAATAGTTGTTGGTGCACCTGTACCTACTTGAAACACAAGAAAAACACCTTGCAATGCTATTTGTTAGTGTGGATCAGAAAGTTAATCTTGTTGTCCCTAATTTGAAGCAGTGGATGATAGTTTATATCATCAAGATGAAGCATCCAAATCAACATATAAAGCACAATATCAATAGGTAATATCATCGAGGAATTTAGTAATCACTTGTGACTTGAACATAACACTTTAAGACTGAATAAAAGCAAGCTATTATGAAGTGGATTTCTACAGTAATATATCGGCCTTATGGCTGTAGCATTTAATTATGTAAAACAGAAAGTTTAACCATTAACTATCATTAAAAAAAAAACCAAAATATGCGCCTAGTTTAGTGTGTTAGACTAGCAAAGTTAGGGGGGGAATCTATGGTTAGTTTAGGAGTTAGGAGTAAGTTATTAGCTAGGGTTATGCAGCCCAAATGGATGTAGGTTAGTATTAGTAACATCCAATGAAGTAGTAGGAGAATGGGGATGCCCTAAGGGAGGAAAAATCCCCAAGGCATCAAGATCACTATCCCAAAGAGACAACCTTAAAACTTGAAAATTTCATGTTTCCCAAGGCATCAATTTATTTCTCCAATGCAATAAGTAAATAACTAGTGACTTTAAAAATGGGTTAATGGAGTCAAGCAAAGAAATATCTAGAGGTAATACCTCCTTGGGGGTGTAAACCCTCTTACTTCCCAAGGCAAGTATCTCTAGCTAGGGTTTGAGTTAAGAGGGTGTATGCCCTTATACTCCTCTTAGAAAACCCTTGTTAAACCAATATACTGTAAGAATAAAATGGTGGAAACTATGGTGGGGGTGTATTCCCTTATACTTCCCACCATTCTCTAGAAAAATAAACTTGACTTGAACAATAATGATAGCACAAATGTAAAAAGATTACCAATTCAAGGAAAAAATCTAAGACAAACCACCATAAAATCTAGAAAAATCCTTCCAAGGCTAGAACATCACTTCCATCAACCAAATATCCAAGAATTAGCCATAAACCAAAGAACAAGAGAATATAAAGAGCTAATAGGGCCAAAAATTTCAGACAAGTCCTTCTCCACAAGGGAGAGTTATGATTTAAAATGAGATCTTATGATCTCTATTTATACAAAAATTAGCCAACATGGCTTGTCCACAAAAATAAGGAGTAACACAGAATATGAGGGGCCAAAAACCCTAATCTTTCCCCCTTAACACAATAATATTAAACAATTCACTTAAAATTTCATCTTTTGCACAAATTAAACCCTAATTAAGGATGAC